>APFE030529380.1:387029-426570 GCA_000404065.3 Pinus taeda
AAACCCCCCGGGCAGGGGGGGCTGCCGCCTCCCCTCTAACCCCCCAGTTCACTACATAGGTTAGTCGTGGAAAGAATATAACACAACCCAACACCAACCTACCACCCTGAAGTGTTCACAGTCTCCAACTTGTAGGCGACTTCATGCACCAGCCTAGCACCTCCTTGCCACCATATAATGACTGAAATGGACAAGAGTGTGGATTCTCGTACCAGGAACAACGATCCACAATACCATATGATTTACAATGATTTTGATCGAACACCCAATCACACCATGACCTGCAACCCAACCATGACATCATCCCAACAGAGACTCATATACCTCCCAATAATGCCTTTTCGACTCTAGGCAGATTGACTCTTTTACAATAATGACTCTTCCAATGATGACAATTTTACAAATGACTCTTTTACAACTTTACAATGATGACTCTTGGCCTTGACACTTCTTCACAATATATAGATGGTTATCATATCTTCAAAGGATGTCCTGCTGGAATGCTTCCTTTGATTTGATACTTTTGCTCTTGAATTTTTGCTTGAATTTGTACTTGAACCTTCTTCTACCTGCATGCAAAATTTGCCCGGAAAAACCAATCCCAAAACAAAACAAAATACCCTTCAACTTACCTTTGCCTGCAAAACACATGTAAGTGCATAATAATAAATAAATACAAATTAAAACTACAATGCGTATTTGAAGTGTCATTATCACTTTTGTTGTTGACTTTTTGCACCAGTAGACAAGACTCCCAGTCTTGATATAGGCTTGGACTCTATGCAAGACTATATCCAAAACTAACCTAAAGATATATACGATAAAAATTGATGACAGACCCTAGATTTGTGATGGACCAAGTTATAAGTACAACAAAAGAGACCATTCTATCAACTATGACAAGACAAGTAACATGAACTTACAACATCATATAGATTTAGCAAACTTGGTGTAACGTCAAGAATATGTAGCATAAAATGTGTAGTATCAAGAATAGGACATCTGAAAAACTAATTGTGACATATAGAGACATAGAGATATAACCGAGACACTGTATATACTTATGTTGTCCTGCAAAAACATATGTCAGAGATGATACTCAAAATTCAAATGTAAATACTAATCATACATACCTTGATGTAAGAGACTTACCCTTTACTGTTGATGTGTGGTCCTTACTGCAGTGATCCTTGAATGCATGCTTTTTCTTGCCTTCTAGGAGCTTGATATTGAATCTGTTGTATCTATGTAATTTCAGAACCCAATGGTCTGAAATTTCGTCCTTTGATAGCCCCCTGAGTTCTATTTCCAACCCCACAGGTTTGATCAAGATTGGATTCTTCAAGAAAGAGTTATGCCCAATCTCCCACGATGACCTGATTATAGACTAGTTCAGTAGAGCGAACTTGTACGAAGTGCCATGTTTGGCCAATTCAATGTCTTTGAATTGTCAATCATAAATTGTCAACCACGGTGCGTAAACTGTTGAAGTACAGGTGCACAATATGTGCTAGAAGTTATTCGATTTGTCGTTATGTATTTGGTAGGATCTAAACCTAATATGGAGGTGGTGTTTGTTAATTATATTGGAGTTACAATCCTTAGAGTTATTAGCTAATTTCTTAGAAGTTAATCTCTATATAATTAGTTTATGGATGATGTGAGAGTGATCCTACTCGTATTAGATTGTTTTGAGATTTTTGGTCTTGAATATTTAAGTTGCAGCTTCTAATTCACTAAGTGAAAAAAGAAATCTACCTTATCAACTGTGAAGAAATATTGTCTGAACTCAATTGTTTAGGAGAAACTATCACACTTTTACTTCTTCAATTTTCATTCAAACAAGATATTTCAAACAACGTTTATACTATGAAATAAACACGCTTGAACTATGCTAGATAATAAGCAAATGAAGTAACATGCAGTACCAGGTATAAAGCAATTCAAATGACAGACTAAGCTAGGTATGAAGCAGATGAAAGTACTTATGCAAATAATGATTCATTAACGAATTCATTATGCTGCATTTTCACAAAAAACGGAGTATTCAAGGAATGAAAAGAAATCGAGTTGCAATTGGTTAAGACCTGTCACTGTTCGTAGGGGCCCTCCACAGATCAATTCACAATCTTCAATCAATGCATCGCATACACACAAACCCAATTCTATTGCTGGCAAACAAAATTCACACACTGTTTCAAAATTACATCATCCGGCGCGCACCCAAATCACAGTGCAGCCATAAGTTTTATAACAGATCTTTGGCATAAGAACATGAGTAGTTTAAGCCTAATATCTTTATCTTAGCTAAACTATAACGCTAAATATTCAATTTTCTATTTCGAAAGAAAATTAATAAGATTTCGATTGAACTCAGATTTCGTTTCAATGAAAATCCTGCAGTTAACTTGGAGTTTGACCGTGATCTCCTGTGCTTATCTTAACGAACAGTTTCAAGTGGATAGGAAGGAATCCACGAGGAAACCATTCCTTATCCATTTGCATCCTTCGCTGCTAACCCGGAGCTTCTAAACCTAGCAAACAATGGAGGCAGCTACAGAAATCTGGATTAGCTGCGGAAACAGACCGATTCGGTAGATAATTGCATTCTTTAACAAAACAATAGGGTATAAAGTCAAACAAGAATAAGAAGACATATTATTTCATACCTTCATCAAAACCTGGTGGATATGGCTTTATTTAGGTGGTAGATATATAGGAAAAGAGAGGAATATTAGGCAAAAAGGGATGTCATGGTAAGACAATCTTCGGACTCTACATTCCCCTAGACTGGAGATTTTGTATGTCCTCATACACTTCTTCCTTGTCAGTCACCTGTGCCTTCTGCTTATCACCTCCAAGTTTCACTATTTTCTTCTTTTGGTAGTTATTGGCATTCTAGGTTTTCTCATAAGAATTTTATATTTTATGTTAATAATCTCTCGTTGCATAATTTTGTTTTCCTTCTTCATCTTTTTATTTTTCTTGTACCATAAGCTCAGATGAAGGATGAGATTGTCACTTTTTGCAATATGGATCTCACTTTGTGTCTTCAATGCTTGATTCTCATTTTTGAGATACGAGTTCAACGTTTCTAATTCAAAGATCTCCTGCTTTAAGGTGTTTGAGGTTGATTGTTCATTTACCTGGTTTCTCCCTTCTCCAGGACTCTGAATTGTTTCTTTGGTTGTTGTCTCTTTCCTTTCCAATGACTCTATATAGTTATATATTTCTTGTTGAACAGGGTCAATACCTGGATTATGCATTGGGATTTTTAGAGGTGAGCTGTATGGTTGTGGTGATATTCTCAGTGACCCTTTTGGAGAACTTTCAAAGTTTCCAATTGGGTCATCCTCTCTTGGTTCATTCTCTGTTGGCTCGTTCTTCGTTGGCTCATTGCCCTCAAGACCAGTGTACTCTATAATTTTTGAGATTGTCTATGGAACTGTGCTCAGCCTTGTACTTCTCCTCAATCCTGAGGTTTGTATTTCCTATACTTTTCTTCTTTTGGTCTCTGGATTTTCTTCTCAAGGAGGGGACTTAGTTTGTGAGAATTCTTCTTTACTTTTGTTGGCTTTCTTTATTCTATGGTTTCCCCTCTTCATTCTATGCAAAATATTCACTATAGATAGCTCTTCTTCTAATAGTTATGTTTGAGTCTGAGGTGCCTACTCCTTTATGATTTCTATGGTTCTTTTTCTTCCTCTGGGGGCCCTGCTATTGTTTGATTTTTCTGGGGATTTTTCTTCAAAGTGGTTCCTCACTAGGAAACTCTCCCAATTATCCCCTATACTTTGGAGATGAAATTCGACCAATATTTTTATCAGGCCATGATGATACATGGTGTTTCCTATATACTGAATTTTCTTTTGAATGTTTGTAGACATTTTCTTGAGACTATTTAAGAGGAAGTAGGAAAGGTTCATCTGGTGATCTTGAAGGAAATGCATCATCATCCTAACATGATAAAAATACATTTTCCCAAACCTACCCTCACAAGTGACAAACTTTTGAAGCACAAGTAATAAGTTTCTCCATTTATTCTTAAGAGCAGTGTTGGGACTACCTTTCTTGTAGACAGTAGTGTCCATGTTCGGATTTTCGAGGAAGACCTTCCAATCCTCGCCATCAATTCCCCTATTCTTAAACCATTTTTCCCCACACCTTGGTAGCTCAGTAGCCTCCGCGATCATGGACTCTGTTATGGTGAGCTTAATGTCTCCTATTTTGACCTCAGTCCCATCAAATGAGCGTGCAAATGTCTTGGTTACTTCCCTGTGAAAACCATTGAATTTTTCAATCAATCACAGCCATTGTTTCTTTTGCAACAACTCCTTGGTTTGTGGGTACCCCTCTAAGAATTGCTTTCCTGTTGGCTCAATTCGAACTATTATCCCCATTCTGAAGGATGCTTTGCCTCAAAGACTAGTTATCTTGACAAGAAAATGGAGCTAGTAGGGTTTGCTAAGTGGCGGAAAGATGAAGTATCTATGAAAGTTCAGAGTGTAAGAATAGGGAAGAATAGGTGAATTATCATAAGGGTTATAGGAATGAATCCGACTATTAGGCACATTTAAAGTGATGATTTGGTAATTACTTTGGTGGATTTGGAATGGGGATGTGACATGACTTTTAAGTGGTGGCATATGATATTTTTGTTAGGCGACCATCACCCTTAGGTTATAATGATTGCATTTTAATGTCTAGCAGTACTATATCTTCTTATTCATATATGCAATATAACCTTCCCTATTGTTAAATTAAAGTAGCACGTACCTTTGATCTCTTTTGCTAACCTTATTTGTTGTCCTTTAATCTCCTGTAGGTACTTTGCTCTATCAGTTGTCCTTTAATCCAAATCACCAAGTGTCCTTATAGGCTCAAAAAATTATTAGACTGCAGAAACTTGTCGTAGCTAGTTGATAATGTAACGAATAAAACCCACCTGTATCACTAAACTATACACGCCACAATCCATTGATGAATATTCCGTCACTTCTTCCTTCCACATTTGAATCCAAATTCCGGAATTCCTTTCTTCTCTCTCTTCTATTTCCGAGAGAGAAGAAAGGAAAGTTGTCCAAGCTGCGGAAAATTGTCCAAGTTGCGGAAAAATTGTCCAAGCTGTGGAAAGTTGTTGATTCTGCAGTTGTGAAAGAAGAATAAAGTGACTTTATTATTATTATTATTATTATTGAAAGGAAAAATTGAAGTGCCAACAGAAATTGGTTTTCACTCTAAATTTTCTGTATAAACCTGCCAACAGCATTGTTGTTTTCATCTTTATACCTTTTTTTCATATATATATATATATATATTATATATATATATATATATATAAAAGAGTAAACTGACTAAAAATTTCTAAGGTGGAAAACAAGAAGAATTCTTCTTGACCACCTTCAGTTCTCAATTATCTTGAGACTTTTTAACCAATTCCTGTTTTGTTAATGGCTTCTGGTAAATCCTGAGTCGATGTCCATTTACTAATAAAGGATTTTTCTCTTCATCAATAGTCCTGATTCTAACTACACCATTGTCAAGGACATTTTCAACTTCATAAGCTCCAAGCCAATGGGTTTGGAATTTTCCTTGAAAATTTTTGAATTTTGAATCAAAGAGCAATGCCCAATCTCCAGGATGAAATTTCCTTTCTTTAATGTTCTTATCATGCCATCTTGACCTTTGTTGTTGAACTAGGCTAGTTCTCTAGAAGGCCTCTTTTCTGATTTCATTGAGCTCATTTAGTTGTGTCATCCTTTGCTTCTGGGCTTCTCACAAGTCAATATCTAACTGGACTGTTGTCTTATAGGTTTGGATCTGGAACTCTATCGGAAGTAAGACTTGCTTCGCATAGAAAAGTTCATGAGTATGCCCTATAGTATTCCTCCATGTAGTTTTGTAGGTCCATAAGGCTTTTGGAAGCCTTTCCACCCAGTCTTTCCTCTGTAGATGTACAGTCTTGGTAAGGATAGCCTCAATCACCTTATTTTTGGACTCAACTTGTCAAATGGCTTGTGGATGGTATGGAGTGGACTTCCGATGTTTTATCTTGTATTGGTCCACAAGCTTCTGCACTAGTCTGGATGTGAACTGTGTTCCTTGATCTGTTACAATTTCTCTTGGGACACCAAAACGAGTAAAAATATCCTCAAAAATAAATGAAACTACAGCATTTTCAGTAGCAAAAGGAAGTGCTTTAGCTTCTACCCATTTAGTGACATAATCAGTACATACCAGAATATACTTATTTTGCTTTGAAGGTGGGTTGATTGGTCCAACAAAATCTAATGCCCATTTTTCAAATGGTTTGATAAGAACCTGTGGTTGCAGTGGCATTTCATTTGAAAGAGTAGGTTTGCCCATTCTCTGACAATTGTCGCATCTTTTAACATATTCCTTGGTGTCCCTGAAAATGGAAGGCCAATAACATCCTAAAAGCAAGATTTTGTAAGCAATTCTCTTATCAAAAAAATGTCCTCCACATGGCTCATCGTGACAAGCTTTAAGTATCTCTGGTATTTCTTCCTCCCGAACACATCTTCTGATGATGAGATCAGGTCCTCTTGTATAATTCTTCATTTATCCATGAATAAGAAGTGTTATTGTGGACTAGTCTTCTCTTTTCTCTAGGAGATAAATGAAATGGCATTTTTCCTGTGGCCAATTAGTTAGCAATATCTGCATACCAAGGTGATTTAGTAGATACTGCAAAAAGATATTTATCAGGAAATGTATCTTCTACGGGTTGATCATTATTTTCATTTTGTATTCTAAATAGAAAATTGGCAATTGTGTTCTGTTTTCTTGGCCTATCTAGAATGGTTATGTTGAATTCTTGTAAAAGTAGGAGCCATCTAGTTATTATTCCATTCGTGACTGGTTTATTCATTAATTATCTAATGGCATAATGGTTTGTGTGACAAAGGTTTCATAGCCAGTTATATAATGCCTGAATTTGTTAATGGCATGAACTACAGCTAAAAACTCATTTTCGGTTACAGCATAATTTAACTTTGCAGGAGTTAAATTTTTACTGGTATAATAGATTGCATAAGAAGTAAGATCTTTTTGTCCTAACACAGCTCCTAAGGCTAAATTTGAAGCATCTGTTGAGGTATGGAAAGGCAATTTCCAGTTAGGTCCTTTTAAGATGGGTGCTTCAGAAATTCTCTTTTTTAAAGTTTCAAAGGCAACTTGACATTCGGAATCCCAAATGAATTCATAGTCTTTGGTGAGTAGTTTAAAGAGTGGGGATGCAATTTTTGTGAAGTTTTCTATAAATCTTCTATAGTATCCAGTAAAACCGAGAAAACTTCTAACATCCTTTTGACAACTTGGCACTGATAACTTAGAAATGACTTCAACTTTAGATGAGTCTACTTTGATTCCATCTCCTGAAATACGATGACCTAAAACAATTCCTTTGTTAAACATCATGAAACATTTTTCATGGCTTAATGAAAGATTGGTTTCTTTACATCTTACTAAGACTTTTTCTAAATTTTCCAGTGCTTCATTTAAAGAATCCCCATAGACTATGAAATCATCCATGTACAGTTCCACACAATCATGAATAAGGTCAGAGGAAATGTCGAGGACTGCTCTTTGGAATGTTGTTGGAGCATTACCGGAAGTACCCGGTAAGCATACGTTCCCCGCGGTCAAGTGAACGTGGTTTTATCTTGATCTTCGAGCGTTGCCTAAATCTTGTTATATCCACTAAACCCGTCCAAGAAGGACAAATATTTTTTTCCTTCTAAAGTGTCTAAGACCTGGTCTATGAAAGGTAATGGAAAGTGCTCTTTTAATGTTGCTTTGTTTAATTCCCTGTAATCAATGCATACTCTCCATTTTCCATTCTTCTTAGGAACGATTACTAGGGGTGAAACCCACTGACTGTCGGATATTGGATAGATGAAATTTACATTTAATAGTTTCTGCAATTCTTCCTTAACAAATTCTTTTAGGCTTGGGTTCATTCTTCGCTAAGGTTGTCTAACTGGTCTTGCATTTTGTTCAATGTAGATATGATATATGCAAGTTTTAGGGTCAATCCCTCTCATGTCGGTGTATTCCCATGCAAAAGCAAAAGAATGTTTCTGTAAAATTTCTATCAATTGATTCTTGCACATTTCTTCCAAGTTTTCATTGACATTCAAGGTTTTTCCTAGAAAGATTTATATCGAGGAATTCCCAAATTTTTCAATGGAGAGCAATGATACTTGTTTAGATGAGAGATACTCATTTCGATTACGATCATAATGTGAGGAAGATTCATTATTTTCTAGTAAATTTAAAATTTGTTCTCCCTCCTTTACTTGTTCAGTAACGAAAATAGGTTGTATATCTTCTTCATCTTCTGTCCATTCTTCAGTTTCTGTATCTATTGTTATTCTTGCAGGGGGATATAATGTAAATTTCTTTGTAGAATTTCCATTTGAGATAAGCATATCGCCTTATATACAACCGATGAAAGCATCAGCTCTAGCCAACCAAGGCCTTCCTAGAATTAATGAATGTCCTCCTATATTATTCTTGGGTGTTAAGACCATGAAATCAAATGGATATTCCCAAGAATCTAAGGATACACAAACATCTTCCAACACACCATCTGGTTTAATAACAAATCTATCTGCTAATTACAACAAGGTTGGTGTGTAATAAAGGTTAGGAAGCCTAAGTGTGTCCATAACTTGTTTACTCATTATGTTTATGGTTGCTCATAGATCAATTAATGTGTTTGGTATTTCAGCTCCATTGATGTGAAGTTTTACAATGGGGCTTCCTGGATCTACATATTTTTGAATTGTCATCTTCCCCATCATAATGTCTACAATTTTTCTGACTAACTGAATTCTTCTTATATCTTTTCTTCTTCTCCCTGATATTTGCTTACTTAATTCCTTAATTGTTTTTGCAAAAATGGGTATTTCTTTTATGGCGTGTAATAAAGAAATCTTAATACAAACATTTCTCAATTCATCCATCATATTGTAATCAGGCAAGGCAATTTGTTTCTCTACTCCTTCATCGATTTTCAAACTTTCTGGGAAACGTGGTTTCACTGATATCGAGGGTTGTTCTATGATAGGAGTATCTATTGGAATTTATTCTATTTGTTTATTTTCTTTTTGAGGGACAAAAGTCTCGCCTTCTTCTGATTGATTTTTGTGTTCTTGAATATCAGATCTTGTTTGTTGAATGACAACAAGAGGTTTTCTTGTTAATACTCTTCCATACCTTAATTGGACATTATTTAGGTCTAGTGGAGTTATTACATAAGTTTGAGGATTCTGACCCTCCATGTTGTACACTAGTTGTTGTGGTATTTTATTATTAGGATTCGGAAGTGGTTGAGCAGGTATTTGATTTGATTTTTGTGGAAATGGTAGGGAAAGTTGTGGGTTTTGATTTTGAACTGGAACTTGTGGCAATTGATTAGCTTGAGGAATTTGATTAGATGGGGGTAAGAATTGTGGTGGAAGGTAAGATGGTGAATATTGTTGATATTGATCATAGGCTCCATAAGGATTTTTCCATCCTTGATTCCAAGGTTGTGACTATGGCAGAGCCCAAGGCTGCTAGGCTGAATTCCAATTATTTTGTGAAGATTGGGTAAATTGTTGTGGTCTAAATCCTTGTGATTGATTTGGTTTAGGGTTTTTCCATGGTCTTTTGGCTATAAAGTAGAGAGGGTCTACTGGTTCTGAGATTCCTTCATCATTGAATACAGCCTTAAGACCTGGTAAGGATGGACATTCCTTCGTATCATGATTATCTACACATATGACACAGGTTTCTATGGATTTTGAGTCTAAGAGACACTCTCTTAGAGCATGTTTCTTCCGACATTTGGGATAGAAGATTGATAATGCAGCATTTTCGTAATTTTGTTTGTTTTGTATTTTAAGGGTGTCTATCTGCTCACTTAGGCTCCCAAAGATATCTATTTTGAAGGTGTCAAGCAAATTCCCTATTTCAGCCCTGCTGACTGTCCCAATTGCAGATTTGTTAATTCTTGACAAGAGAGGGTCTCTAGGACTCCTTCCAACTTGTGTTGTACCCCTTGAGATATGTACACATAAATCACAAATATCTGCAAATGGTAGTTGGGAAATATCTCCTTTCCCAGTTAGGTTAAGGATATCATTCCATTCGTCTTTAATAGCTCTAAGTAAGAGAGCTTTTAAGGTTTCTTCATCCAAATTATCCATTTTTTCTCTTTTAACATTATAAACAAACCTTTCTACCAAGTCGTCAAGATTTTCATCTTCTTTTTGTGTCATTTTGAAGACTTCGTCTTTAAGGTTACTAGGCATACAATAATCTCTATATTTGCCTAAGAAAGCCTCTTTCATTTGTCCCCATGTTGTTATATAATTCACTCCTAGACTCATGAACCATTTTAATGTTGAGTCCTTTAATGTGGCAGGGAACAATTTCAACTTTTAAGCATCATGCAGATAGTCATACGATCTGCACAATACTTCAAATTCGAAGAGAAATGCCTCCAGATCTTCATTTCTTTTCCCGTGGAAATTAGGAAGAATCGAGGGTGATATATTTTTCATTGTGAGGGTTGTATCTTCATCAAGAATAGGGAATCCCGAAGGATCTTGATTTCCTCTGCCTCTACCCCCTCCTTTACCTCTACCTCTTCCTCTTCCTCTTCCTCCAATCCTATATTTTTTGCCATGGACATTGTGTACTTCTCCTTCCCCTTCTTTAGCCATGATAGATTATTCAAAGATAATATAGTTTTCTTCTAATATTTCATGTTCCTCTATCAATGGTTGCTCAGAATAAGTTTCCAATTCCTCTTCTTCACTAGAAACTTCTAATTTTTCTCCCAAAATTTGCTCACCAATCAAGGATAGAAAGATTACTCCTGTGGTTGGGGATGTAGGATTTTCTTCAATTTACAGCTTCAGTAAAAGAAGTGGGTGAAGTTCTGGATTGGATTTCTGATCTTCAGTTTTCAAGAAGCCTTTGTCGACCTCTAAAAGGAATTCGGGTTTGAGTAGGTGGTGTGGATTCTCGAAATCTAGGTGAAGTGAGTGGATTTCTGGGAATTAAACTTCTTCCTCTCCCTACAAATCTACCTCTAGAGTCTCTATCCCTACGCATATCATGTTTCGATTTTTTTTTATTTTTTTTTAACTTCTATTCGTACTTCCCAGGCAACAGTGATAAAATGTTTGGCCAATTCAATGTCTTTGAATTTTCAACCATAAATTGTCAACCAGGGTGCGTAGACTATTGAAGTACAGGTGCACAATATATGCTAGAATTTATTCGATATGTCGTTATGTATTTGTTAGGATCTAAACTTAATATGGAGGTGGTGTTTGTTAATTATATTGGAGTTACAATCCTTAGAGTTATTAGCTAATTTATTAGAAGTTAATCTCTATCTAATTAGTTTATGGATGATATGAGAGTGATCCTACTCGTATTAGATTGTTTTGAGATTTTTGGTCTTGAATCTTTATGCTGCAGCTTCTAATTCACTAAGTGCACCCTATCAATTGTAAAGAAATATTGTCTGAACTCAATTGTTTAGGAGAAAACTCTCACACTTTTACTTATTCAATTTTCATTCAAACAAGATATTTCAAACAACATCTATATTATGAAATAAACACGCTTGAACTATGCTAGATAATAAGCAAATGAAGTAACCATGTAGTACCAGGTATAAAGCAATTCAAATGATAGACTAAGATAGGTATGAAGCAAATGAAAGTACATAGGCAAATAATGATTCATTAATGAATTCATTGTGCTGCATTTTCACACAAAACAGAGTATTCAAGGAATGAAAATAAATCAAGTTGCAATTGGTTAAGACCTACCACTATTCGTAGGGACCCTCCACAAATCAGTTCAAAATCTTCAATCAACGCAATGCATACACACAAACCCAATTCTATTGCTGGCAAACAAAATTCACACACTGTTTCAAAATTACATCATCCGACGCGCACCCAAATCACAGTGCAGCCATAAGTTTTATAGCGAGTCTCTGGCATAACAACATGAGTAATTTAAGCCTAATATCTTTATCTTAGCTAAACCATATCGCTAAATCTTCAATTTTCTATTCTGAAAGCAAATTGAAAAGATTTCAATTGAACTCGGATTTCATTTCGGCGACAATCCTACAGTGGACTTGGAGTTTGACCGTGATCTCCTGCGCTTATCTTAACGAACAATTTTAAGGGGATAGGAAGGAATCCATGAGGAAACCATTCCCTATCCATCTGCATCCTTCACTGCTAACCCGAAGCTTATGAACCTAGGAAACAATGGAGGCAGCTACAAAAATCTGGATTAGTTGCGGAAACAGACCGATTCGATAGCTAATTGCATTCTTTAACAAAACAATAGGGTATAAATTCACATGAATAAGAAGACATATTATTGCATGCCTTCATCAAAACCTGCTGGATATGGCTTTATTTAGGTGGTAGATATATAGGAAAAGCGAGGAATATTAGGCAAAAAGGGATGTCATGGTAAGACAATCTTTGGACTCTACATGCCACGTGTCACTGTTGCGACCTTCGGCCCTGAAAATGCTACTCAAAAAACTATAGTCCATCCTATTTCTTTAACTATTTACGAAATTTGAATCCAATATTTAGAGAGAAAATTATTACGATTTTCCCAACCTCACCTGTTTGACATGGAATTTGGGAGCCTGAAAAAACCCTAACTTCTTTAGATCATATCATCGAAAATATAGTGAACCAAGATCTGAAATTTGGTCACGAGGTTCATCAAGATTTTGGCTCAAATGAATTTTAATTTCATCTTCTGAAGCTTCTCATAAAAAAAGTTATAGAGAAAATTCCACGATGACTTGTTTGAAGCCACAAAATCCCTACTAGAGGAGGATATGAGGGTCATTATTTATATGAATGTCTTGAGTTGAGAGGGTCCTCAACAAGTGAACGTTGGAGGGATCTTAGGAGAAATTTTTTTATTATTAATTATTGACTATTCATTGACCACAAACAATTATGAGTGCCATGCCACAACCCCATAGGGTTTTATCCCACTAACTGGGGTTACTAACTTCAAACATCAATATCTCTCAAACCGTGAAGAATTACTTGGTCTGCCATATATCAACGGAAACATCTCGATGACTAGAATCCATCTAGAAGATCCTTGATTCATAACAGAGTAATTTGTTAAGTAAAAATTCCCATGCAAGATCGAGGTAGCCCCTGGTGCAGCTTGGTTTGACATCAATGACAACCACTGATCAACAATATCCCCCTTTGGCATTGATGGCAACACAAGTACTCCCCCTGTGATCACGACATTTCTTCCTACTATCTTCTCTCCCCCTTTGTCATCAATGGCAAAGGGTAACTCCCCTTGACAAATAGCCATGTTGTGGACCTGTACACACCTCCACTCCCCTTTTCTACTTGAGTAGATAAGAGAAAGAGTCTAATGAAAACTTGGGAGAATCCCAATCTTTTGGCGAAGATACTCAAATGCTTCATGAGGTAATGGTTTGGTAAAGATGTCAACAATTTGTTCCTTTGTTCCGACATATTCAATCTTGATATTCTTTTCAACGAACTTCTCTCTAACAAAATGATATTTAATCGGAATGTGCTTCGTTTTGGAATGCATCACAAGATTCTTGGAGATACTAATGGTGTTGGTGTTATCACAAAAGATGGGAATACGCTCATCGAACTTGACTTACAGAACTTGCAAATTTTGCTTCATCCAAAGAACTTGAGTACAACAAGTTGTTGTCGCGACATATTCTGCTTCTGTTGTGGATAATGAGATTGAAGACTGCTTTTTACCTAACCATGAAACAAGACAACCACCTAGATGGAATGTTGCTCCACTAGTACTCTTATGATCATCAACACTTCCTGCCCAATCTGCATCTATATAAGCTTGGTGACAAGATCATTTCCTTTGGGATACCATAGACCATATTCCATTGTGCCCTTAAGATACCGAAGAATTCTTTTGATGACAATAATATGAGATTCTTTTGGTGCTGCTTGGAATCTTGCTACTTGTCCAACTGCCTACATCAAATCAATCTGGGAGGCTATCAGATATAAGAGACTACCAATCATGGATCTATACAACCTTTAGTCCACATCCTTTGACGATTTTTCTAAGCTTAATTTGCAACATGTTACCATGGGGGTAAGGACTAGCTTGCAATCTTCCATCTGAAATTTCTTGACCATTTGTTTGATGTACTTGGTTTGAAATATGAATATTCCTTTATCTTACTGAGAAATCTAAAGCCCTAAAAAGTATGTCATTTCGCCAATCATAAAAATTTCAAACTCACTTTGCATTTTTGTGGCAAAGTCTTTACTTAATATGTCATCACTGCTTCCAAAGATTATATCATCCACATATACTTCGATAATTGTTAGGTTATCTTGATCCACTTTCACATAAAGATTGTTGTTAGCACTTCCTTTCTTTAATCCCTGTTGATGTAGATATCCATCAAGACGAGCATAACAAGCCCTAGGAGCTTGCTTGAGACCATATAGAGCCTTCTTTAATCTGAAAACATAGTCTTCTTTGGTAGACCTTGATTTTTCTCGAGCAAGCATAAGAGAGAAACATCCTCATAGCTTCCATTCTAGCAACGGGAGCAGATGTTTCTTCAAAATTGATTCCTTCAAACTATGCATATCCTTTGCATACTAATCTTTCCTTATTCCTAGTAACCTGTAATCCTTCAACTATTTTGCTCCCCCTGAACTTGTAATGAAACTTCCATCTTGTTCAAACTACCTTCTTGTCAAACGTAGTCTTGTGCCATATACTGCTGCATAGACAAGCCAGATTGTTCAAAATAGTGAGTCACCTAACAGGCCATCTTGAGTTGAGTCATTATCTGAAGCAACTACTAATTCCTCAATACCTTTTGCTTTTAAAAATCTTGAAAGCATGATTGTTTAAACCTTGTTATATGTTTTGTCTTTATGTACCTGTTTCCTTTTCCAGACCTTCTTATTCCTGCAATCTCAAGCCATGTGCCCATAGTTATGACACTTGAAGCATTCAATGTTGTCCATAGGTGATTCCATCTTATATCTGCAACCATGAGTGCTATGGCCATAGTTATGGCATTTGAAACATTCAATGTTTGGCCCATCTAGCACGTATTCTCTTCTAACAAAATCATCATGGAACATGTCTCATGATCTTGCAAACTTGATTCTATGGTTTTGCAGATAATGATTGTACCTATCAAAAAATTCACAATCCCTAGCCATATGTCCATAGTTAGCACATAAAAAGCAGTAACCATTAAGTAAATGTGCATAGTTGGATGGTTCATTCAGATGTGATGGTCATTGATAGTTCTACCTATCAATAACTTTACAATCCTTGGCCATATGTCCATAGTTAGCGTATAAAAAACAATAACAATTAAATAAACAAACATACCTGGAAGATTTTTCATTCTTCTTTGGAGGCGGTGTTGTAGTTTGTTGTGGTCCTTTGTTCTTTATTGATTTGTTCTTATTCTTTGGAGTTGCAACATTCTTCTTTAGCTTTTCACTTTGATCAACTTCCTTCTTAGAATCATCCTGCGAAGATATGGAGCTTGTACCTTCATCAACTGGAGCTTTACCATCTTTAATTGCCTTCATTTTTGCTTCTTCATCTGTCTTATCTTGTAAGTGTTCTTTTTGTGATCCCTTGAGTTTTTTGATCTCATCATGGGTTGCATCAAGTTCTTCTTTCTTTTGAGCAAGATCTTCTTGAAACCATCTTTGCAAGATCTTCCTTCTTTTTTTGTCTCCTCAACCTGTAGCTTGATACGAGTGGTCTTCTCTACCTCTCTGTTGAGAACCTGTATCAGTTCCTTCTGCTTCTCATTTTCAATCCCGAGTCTGCTTATTTCTACTGAAGATGTTTCTAATTCCTTTTTCTTTTGGTTAACAGTGGATATGTATCTTTGATCAAATTCCTTCCTTTCAATTTCTGCTTCCTGCATCTGTTGTGTGATCCCGCTAATCTCTGCAAACACTGTGTCGAGTTCTTGTTGCTTCTATTGGACTTCTCTCTTGAGGTCTCGTGCCATTGTATTCTTTATTTCTTCCAATTGAGTTCTAATACTACTAATCATCTTCTCAGACTCTTCATTTTCTTTGATGAGATCTGTGATGAAGGCGGAAGGTTGAATGCTTGCTGGTTCCTCTGCCTCCTTGCCTCCTTGATTGAATGCTGAATGCATGTTCCAACCCTTCAACTACCTTGGCGTAGGTTAAGCAAGTAGTTGAAGGGTACTCAAGTTGTATGGGCTAAGATGAAGGGGAATAGCTCAAGTTGTATGGGGCAAAGACGGCATGACACAACCTTACCTTAGATGAAGCCTTCACCCAGCCAGAAGCCAGCAAGAGAAGCCTTCACTCTCAATCCCAGACCCAAGCCAGACTAAAGCACAAACATTGCCCCAATGAGGCATTATTTGAGAGCATTTGACTTCGACATTGAACAGGTTGGTTTTGATTCCAAAAGTCTTGTCTTTTCCTTTTGACTTTTGATTTCCTTATCACCTGGATCACTTGATTTTGAAACTCTGTTTTACTCGTTTCTCCCATTTCTTCATCATAATTTGAAGGATCTGAATTTTCAATAACATCTTGACTTGATTGCTTTGTTGAATAGAGATTATGAAGATTTTCCCAAAGAGCTTTAGCTGTTGAACATTGACCAACTTTTGTTTTCATAGAATTTGGAAAAACATTCAAAATTACATTCATGGCCTTTGAATTGTACCTTTAGCTTCATCGGTAGATGTGTCTCTAGAAACAAATGATTCCCATACTCCATGTGCCTAAAAACATACTTCCATCCTGGATTCCCATATCTAGTAGTTATCCGCATCAAAATCAGGGGTTAATACACAATACTCACTTTCTTCATATTTTGTTGTACCTATACCTTCCTTTGAAATCCTTGTAACCTGCTTCTAATGACTTTCCCATCTCTATGCTCTGAAAACTGACTTCCAACGGTTAATTTGATACTGAAGGAACGAAGCTCTAAAACCAATTGTTGGAAATACTTTGGGGGGGGTGGGGGTGCAGGGGGGGTGATTCCTTAGCAATTAGCACTTTTAAATATTTTTAGAGCATTAGTTAATCTTCAATTATTATTAATGTTTATGCAGTAATAATAGTAAATAAAAGAACACAGTAGACACAAGAATTTTAGGTGGAAACCCCCTCCGGGTCAAAAACCACCGAATGCTTTTCTAATAAATTCTTTAATCTTCAGCCCAACTAAAATTAAAGCAAAAACTTCCTAGAATTCTAGAAAACCATTCTTCTCCAGCTCCCACTCGAAGGATGCCCCAATGCGCTGGTTTCTTCAATAGTCAACTGAATGGATGCCCCAACATCCTAGACCAACCTACCACCTTGAAGTGTTCATAGGCTCCAACCTGTAGGCGACTTCATGCACCAGCCTAGCACCTCCCTTCCACCCCGTAATGACTCAAATGAGACAAGAGTGTGGATTCCTATTCCAAGGACAACGATCCATGATACAATATGATTTACAATGACTTTGGCCGAACACCCAATCACACTATGACCTGCAACCCAACCATGACATCATCCCAATAGAGACTCTTATACCTCGCAATAATGCATTTTCGACTCTAGGCAGATTGACTCTTTTACAATAATGACTCATCCAATGATGACACTTTTACAAATGACTATTTTACAACTTCACAATGATGACTCTTGGCCTTGACACTTCTTCACAATATACGGATGGTTGTCATGTCTTCAAAGGATGTTCTATTGTAATGTTTCCTTTTATTTAATACTTCTACTCTTGAATTCTTGCTTGAAGTTGTCCTTGAACCTTCTTCTACCTGCATGCAAAATTTGCCCAGTGAAACCAATCCCAAAACAAAACAAAATACCCTTCAACTTACCTCTTCCTGCAAAACACATGTAAGTGCATAATAATGAATAAATACAAATACAAATTACAATGCATACCTGAAGTGTGCTTGCCACTTTTGTTGTTGACTTGTTGCAGCAGTAGACAAGACTCCCACTCTTGATATAGGACTGGACTCTATGCAAGACTATATCCAAAATTGACCTAAAGATATATACAATAAAAACGGATGACAGACCTTAGACTTGTGATGGACCAAGTTCTAAGTACAACAACAGAGACCATTCTATCAACTATGACAAGACAAGTAACATGAACTTACAACATCATATAGTTTTAGCAGACTTGGTGTATCATCAAGAATATGTAGCATAAAATGTGTAGTATCAAGAATAGGACATTCGAAAAACTAATTGTGACCTATAGAGACATAGAGATATAACCGAGACACTGTATATACTTACGTTGTCCTACAAAAACATATGTCAGAGATGATACTCAAAATTAAAATGTAAACACTAATCATACATACCTTGTTGTAGGAGTCTTACATTGATTGTTGATGCGTGGTCCTTACTACAGTGATCCTTGAATGCATGATTTTTCTTGCCTTCTACCTTCTAGGAGCTCGATATTGAATCTATCGTATCTATTTAATTTCGGATCCCCAAGGTCTGAAATTTCATCCTGGTAGCCCTATCAGTCCTCTTTCCAACCCGATAGGTCTGATCAAGATCTGATTCTTCAAGAAAGAGTTATTCTCAATCTCCCACAATGACCTGATTATAGACTAGTTCAGTAGAGCGAAATTGTACGAAGTTTCGCATGTCACTGTTGCAACCTTTGGCCCTAAAAACACTACTCAACAAACTACATTTCATCCTCTTTCTGTGACTATTTATGAAATTTGAATCCAATTCTGAGAGAGAAATTTATGACGATTTTCCCAACGTCACCTGTTTGACATGGAATTCGGGAGCCTACAAAAACCATAACTTCCTCAGATCATATCTCTGAAAATATAGCAAACCAATATCAGAAATTTGGTCACAAGGTTCATCAAGATTTTGGCTCAAATGGGTTTTAATTTTATCTTCTGAAGCTTCTCAGAAAAAAAAAAAGGTATAGCGAAAATTCCACGATGACGTGTTTGAAGCCACAAAATCCCTATTAGAGGAGGATATGAGGGTCATTATTTATATTAATGTCTTGAGTTGAGAGGGTCTTCAACAAGTGAAAGTTGGAGGGATTTTAGGAGAATTTTTATTATTATTAATTATTGACTATTCAATGACCACAACCAATTATGACTGCCTTGTCACAACCCTATAGGGTTTTAGCCCACTAACTGGGGTTACTAACTTCAAACATGAATATCTCTCAAACCATGAAGAATTACTTGGTGTGCCATATATCAAAGGAAACATCTCGACGAGTAGAATCCATATAGAAGACCCTTGACTCATAATAGAGTAAATTGTCAAGACAAAATGTCCATGCAATATTGTGGTAGCCCCTGGTGTTGTTTAGGTTGACATCAATGACAGGTTTAAGTTGTTGTTTGAAGGTAGGTTAAAGAAGAAAGATCCACTTCAAATAGGCTCAGTATAGTTAATGATTCAAGTGAATAAGGGATATAATGAAATTCAAACAAAGGCAAGATAGGCAGACTTAATGATATCTAACCAAATCTCATTGTAGTGAGTGGATGAGTGCAGCATCAGAAAGGATGACAATTAGAGAATCAAAATACTGATAAATTCATATTTCCATAGAATAAAAGAAAACACATATGATCGGTTGATTTAAAACAAAACACTAAGTGAGTTCTGAGATATTATTTTCAAGTTGAGGATGAAGAATGTTTACACCATGAAAATACATATTAGAAACATAACACAAAAGACCACACATACCAATAATCACTAACAGAAGAATCTCTGCCAAAACTACATCTGCCTTCTTCTATTCACTTGGGACAAATGATACAAAAATTGCAGAAAATGTAGACTAGCTTCCTTCCACTCCCAACATAACTATTTTCCATGTCTTTACATCACTATATACAATGAGGAATTCGAATTA
This sequence comes from Pinus taeda, assembly GCA_000404065.3. NCBI lineage: Eukaryota > Viridiplantae > Streptophyta > Pinopsida > Pinales > Pinaceae > Pinus > Pinus taeda. Next base: position 407,058 of record APFE030529380.1, read on the forward strand.
CCACTCTAGGTGGTCGAATTCACTTCACAAAAGTCGAATGGTCTAGATGCAATGCATCTTCACTTGCTATGTAGAAAAAAAATAGAAATTGTTATTACAATTTAGAAACATCAACTCAAACAATGCATATTTGTTTAACAACTCAAACTACATGATTATAAACTTATCAACACTTATCGAACAACTAAAATGACTTCTAGAAGCTCCAAATTTCGAAATTTTCCAAAATAAAGTTGACTGATATGTTTGTGTGGCAGAGGGCACTGACTTTCTAGGAACATAGGGTTCAAAGACGATCTCATCTATCCGGAATCGGACTGTTGTTGCAAAACTGAGAGAGGTTTTGTAGATGTGAGCGTCCTTGAGAGAAACCTCTCTCAGTTTCCAAAAATTCCTCTCTTGCTCCTCACAATCTGCACCCAAACATCATAACTAAAATAGGAAATGCCAAAACCTAAAAAATAGATTGTAAATATGCATTTGACTCTTCCAATCTATGAAACCTGTGCATAAATAGAAGGAGGATTTTGTTCTTTGGCCCGTGATTATAAAAACCTATTTTAGTTTTTTGAAATTTGTTTCCATTTGGTTAGAAAACGCTTTTTAAAATGATGACAAAAACAATTAGGTTCGCAACAAATTTGTGGCATGTCCAAGTATCCCTCCATGCTCTATATGTTTGCACACCTCCTATGGAAAAAAGGATCAAATGGGTAGGCTTGAAATGTCTATGTGATGGTGTATAACTCTTGAAGTAGGCTCTCCAGCGCTTGCAGACCTCCTAGATGGATGATTCCCACTTGCTCAGCAGATGTGCAACAATTGTTTCCCATGAGCTTTGAATGTTTCCCTTCAACTTTTCAAATCTTCTTGCACCGTGACATTGCCTAAAGCTCGAAATGAATCACATATGAGAGAGAATGAGAGAGGTTCAATGAATTTTGAATTTTATGCCACCCAAAAATCTTTTCTTGTCATGATGGTGGTTTTGAATAATGACATGAGATGGTAATTTTACAATCATGAGTAGGACATGACATTGACTGAATTCATAAATAACTCTAAATGAATCATATGGCTGACATGACCTCCTCAACTAACATATAATAGCTTTAACCACTCATGATTACTAATTTATGATGACTCCTCATGGACCTTTCATGACCTTACAAATTTCGAATTAGGGCTAAAAGACCCCTTTATGACATGAAAAATTACAATGACCTTAACTCATATGACTCTTTATACAATGACCCTTTAGACTATGAAACTTAGTGACCAATAGGCTAAAATTGACAAATAGACCCTAAGATGAATAATAAGAGGCAAACACACTTTCATTCCTAGATTATAGGACCCTAACAAGTACAATGAGAAAAACATTTTCAATTGATGTCAATGAAGCAAATAGAGACCTTACATAACAACCACTTATATGAACAATGTCTCCTCCTCCTTAAGAAGGCAAAAATTGGCACTTGAGTTACAAAAGAGGGATTTTCAAATCTGAAAAATATATGGATTGTTTTTCAACAATAAAATCAGCCTTGAAGAATGTTGAAAACTATGCTTGGAGAAGAGAGAAGGAGCCCCTAAAGTCCACGGCCTTGTCACGGAATGAGACAGCCTTAGTATCAACCTACGATCTTGCTCAAAATATTCCTTCAAAGAAACCCACACCCTTGTCAAAAAGATGGCAAATGAATGTTAAAGGTCTTGCAAAAGATGTGATAATAATTTCAAATGGCTCCTACTTCAAATCTACCACCAAAATGGATTTACAAATCCGCTCAAAGAGACCGTTGCAAAACAGATCCAAAAATGAGTGGAAAAAGTCATGTAAGAAGGGAAATAATAATCTACAATTAGTGTACAAGAACTAGATCAAGACATGTAAGTAGAACTCCATACCTGTCTAGTTAAAATCGTGCTCTAAATAGCAAATAAAATCCTTGAAAGCACAAGATATTGATCAATAAAAATATTTAATTTAATCTTATGTGATCTTAGTAGACTAGAGGAAATGAAACTCTCCCTTTCAAAATTGTTTGATGAGATCCTTGAGGCAAACTGATTGGGTCCTTCAATCCTTGAGCTTGAGAGTGAGTTAGTATATTGGAGAGTTCTCCCACACCCAATAAATCCTTCATCAAACTCTAAAAAAATTCTACACACTTGGCAATAGATATTAGCATTCATAAAGGAATTAGAGAGTACAATGGATGAGAAGGCTAGAGATTCCTCCTAGAATCATCTTGTTCTCCTCACTCCTAGAGTGTTTCTCTAATAAAAAATAAACACAAAATAACTTTCATATATTAATCCCAAACAAATGGAAATATGATAGTTAACATAATCCAAATTGCATATATAAAGTAAAGCACGTAAATCAAAACAACATCACCTCAAGGAGAGAAGGAGAACACCATCAATATTACCCCAAAGTATATTTTATCATATGAAAGTGAATACACAATCCAACAGAGTTTCCTTAAGCCCAATATTTTGTTCCAAAGATACAAGATGAGAGCCCAAAGCTCACTTAAATAGAGAAATGGGAGAAAATCCCAATGAGAGAGTGGTGGAAATCCCAAAGCAGGTCCATGCAAATTGAATTCTCCAGGTGTAGTTCGAACTTCCCTTGAGTGCTCCAGGCAATCCTTGAAGGGAACTCGTGGCAATGGAAGAGAGACAACTGGATGAGTGAGGTGGAGTGATAAGAGACCACTCTCCACCTAAATATCATGTGAACTCAAGTCCAAGTCCAACGAACTATTGACTCACCCTTGAAACTCAAGCTACCTCCACAAAAAGCGTGAGTTTGTCTTTGGAACTCATGGTCCCTCGTCAAGAAATTTGATTTGTCGTTTTTGTTACATGTTTTTCCTTGATTCTTGGTCCTTGGTGGAGTCCACATTACTTTCTAACTCAACTTTAACTCTTGATGAATTTCCACCTCATTTCCATATCAGTTGGCATGTGTGGACATTTATTTTCTCCAATTTATTTAATTGTTGGCTCAATTTATTGCCACATTTTCCCATAGACTTAGGAAAAGTGGGTTTTGAGGGTCCATAACTTATTTTTCACCAATAAAAGTGTGTCTTAGTAGAAATTTGAGGAGTAGAAGTGTAATTTTAAGCACGCATACTCCATACAACTTCCCCATGCATCATTTATTACTATTTACATTTAGAATTTATTAAAAAAATTGTCCTGTGGGAAATTTAAAAATTAAAAAAATGACTCCTAGACCTAATCAAATTCCACGAAATGTTTTGATTGATCTACTATGGTAATATAAAATGACTCTAGACGCTATGACTCACGCAAGGCCTTGTTGTCAAGTCGCACTCTGACTTTGGTGTTAAAGCTTGAAATAAAAAAATCAATTACTTATTAATTGCTAAAAAGTACCAATAATTAACCAAGTAAAAAATACCTCCCAGGGTAAACTCACTTGATCACAATGTCCCAAGTTACCTAGGGATGTTACATTACTTGATTCATCACACTAGAATCACTTTACAACATCCTCGCAGGGCTTGTGAAATCTGAGTACAATATAGAAGAAGAATGAGAAGAAGAAGATAGAGCTTAGAAGCTCTCGTGATCTCTCAACTCTAATGTTACATGAATCCTCTGACATATCCTTCGGCATGGAGTCTTCGCTTCTTCAACTGTACTTTAGTGGTCAAAAAATCCTATTGGAATTTTGTTCTTATTGTTGAGATCTTCTATGTAATTACTTTATGATGAATGTGAATACAGAAAAAGATTAACCTAAGAAATCATAAGTAATTATCAGTTTAGAATACCCTTGAAAAATCAACATGTTGTGGGAGAATTATTTTTGCAATGTGTGATTGATCTCTCTTATTTAAACTTCGTTGCATATCTATTTCTAGATGTTAAAAATACTCATGATTTTATTTTTCGGTAATTCATAATTTATTTTGCTAAATAAATAAATTGTTGGAAATAAAATTAATTGTTGTGAGAACATAAATATGGGTTGGTATCTGTAAATTTAGCATGGTATCATATCCTTCTAGATAACTTTGAGAGAGAGATATGAGATCATGAGGGTTTGCAACAATGAGCTTCTCTTTTTTACAGCAGCAATAATATTTTTATTTATTTATTTTGTAGTTCGGTTTTGTGATCGTGGTCGATTTGTGAAGATCGCATCACTAAGTAATTTTCAATATGAAGAAATTTTGGATGGGACCACTAATTTCATTCCTTAGAAGGAGTGAATTACCATGATTCTAAAGATCAATGGTTTGTGGAATTTTGTGAACACGAGTATTTAGGTTCCTTTAGATCCAAACCTTACAATGGAGCATAATATTAAATATATGAAAGCGAGGTGTATAATTTTGTATGGTGTGAGGGATCACATAATTCCTCACATATTAAGGAAGGACATTAGACATCAAATATGGATATCTTTAACCAGTATTTATCAGAGCATGAAGGAAAACAAGAAAATGGTGTTGCGAGAGAAATTAAACAACATCAGAATGAGAAAATATAATACCGTGACATCTTAACTCATGAGGATTCAGTGGGCTCCTAATTGGAGTTGGTTATTGATATGATTTCAACCGGAAGGAGATCTAGGAGAAATCATAGATTGGAAGACAACAAAAGGGTACTAAGGAGAAAGATGAGCTTGCACTTGTTGCACAAGTGATAAAGGGCGAAGGGAAGGCCAAGCAAAACTAGAGTGGAGGAGAACCTTCATAAAATAAAAAGGAAATGAGGAAAGGGAAGTGATTTTCTTGTCACAAGTTTGGGAATTTTTCCAGTCAGTGTCGAAACAAGAAGAAGAGCTAGAAAAGACAACTACGATAGCCACTACATAGATGGAAGAGATGGTTAAAAAGTTTGAGAAAAACTTTGCCTTGGTATCTTGCCTTTCTAGAACTGTCCTGAGAGGTGTATGGTTTTGGATAGTGGAGCATCTCATCACATGAAGGGATCTCGAGACACCTTCACCAACATGACCAGGGTCCTAGGAATGTACATGTGGAGCTTGGTGATAAGGCCAAGTATGCAGTAGAAGGCACTGGAAGTATTGAGTTTCAAATGGAATCGAGTGGTATCAAGAAGGTGAACAAAGTATTGTATGTATTAGTTTTGGAGAAGAATATCCTTTCAATTTTAGCCATAGAAGACAAGGACTAGAAGTCAGCTTTACTAGAGGTGAAGTAGTTGTTGGGCTAAAACGAGTTGATCCCAACAAGAAGCATGTAGTTCGTAGAAGGGAGAGGAATCTTTGTCTATTGAGAGGAACCCTGGTGAAGGCTTTCATACATGAGAATGTCAACCAAAGTGAGATATGGAATAGGAGGATGGGAAACCTACACTACAGATCTCTCCCTATGTTGCAGAGAATGGTTACAGGTTTTCCAGCGATCAGGGTGGAGTAGGATGTGTAAAGGGTGTGCGCTTGGAAAGCAGGCCAAGGTTGTGTATCCTCACAGCAAGACTAGGTCTAAGGGAGTGCTACACTTGGTGCACTCAGACATTTGTGATCCTATGTCTCTGACTTCAATCATAGGGTTCTTATACTTGCGACATTCATAGATGATGCTTCCAATAAAATTCGGATCTACTTCTTGAAGAACAAGGATAAGGTCTTTGATCGATTTCAAGAGTTCAAAGCTCTTGTGGAGAACAAGACTGGGAAGAAGATTAAGGTGTTGAAATCAAATAATGGAGGTGAGTATACCTCCAATGAGTTCCAGGATTTTTGCAGGGAAGTAGGGATTAAGGAGCTCACGGTACCTTATAACCCTCAGTGGAATGTGGTTGTTGAGAGGAAGAACAATACCATAATGGAGGGAGCAAGGGAAATGATCTATTATCAAGAATTGTATATGCTTTTGTGGGAAAAGGCATGCAATATAACCATTTATGTGTAGAATGAGAGTCCTCACTAAATATTGGAGGACGTGACTCATAAGGAGTTGTTTACAAGAGTGGAACTAGATGTGAGCCATTTGTACATCTTTCGTAGTCTAGTATATGTCCACGTTCCCACGGAGAAGAGGACTAAGCTGGAGCCCTTATCAGAAAGGCGTGTATTTGTGGGCTAAAGTGAAGTCTCAAAAGCCTGCCAAGTCTACATTTCAAGATAAAGGAAGGTTATATTGAGTTGGGATGTCATCTTTTATAAAGGCAGGACCCATAAGAGATCTCATGAGAAAGAGCTAGCAGTTTTAGAGGATCGGGAGTGAGAAGCTCCTAAGGCTAAATAGGGACCAACAACACCAAAAACAAGGACACGGTCTGTGGATATAGAGGATGAGTTAGATATCCTTCAATCTCTACCATAAGGAGGTCAAGATGGGCCAAGTAGACCTTAAGGGATGCTAAGGAGCATGAGGAGGCTCCTAGCAGCACCTTCAGGCATAATAGACCACCGACAAGATTTTCTAGCTATTTGGCACTATCGAGGAGCATCAATGAGTCTGAGCCTTCCAGTTTTGAGGAGGATATAGATGAGAAGGTCTATAGGGATGCCATGGTGGAGGAGTATAGCTCCATCATGAGAAATGATGTATAGATCATAGTGCCAAGATCAGAGGGAAAGTTTGTGGTCACTTCTCAATGGATCTATAAGATCAAACATGTGGCTGATGGCAACGTCAGGAAGTGTACAATGTGAGGTTCATGGAAAAAGGGTTCTCCCAGAAGGAGGGGGTGGATTATGACGAGATATTTGCACCTGTTTCCATATATGTATCCATTAGAGAAATTATGTCCATTACTTCAAAGATGGGGTGGAGGATGTTAGTTTTTGGTAGCATACTAGCAGTGGACATGTCTTCTAGTCTTTATGATGTCTAAGAGGTTAAGGAACACATTTTATCCAATACTTAGAAAAGGTTTCAAAAAGAAATCCTTAATTATATTAATTAGTCAATTATTATTTATTTCCCTAAGTCTAACTTAGGAAAATTGGTTAGTTAAATCATATTAATTAAGGAAAAACAATTTTTCTCTAAAGACGTTCCAGAAAATTCACTTAATGGGGTCAAGATGATCTTAACCATCAATTGTCATTAGATCATGGCTATTGGTTTCTCTACCATATATTATAAGAGCGAGTCCATGGGACATTGGAGATCAATTCAACCAGTTCGACTTACCCTATTGTAGTGATTAGCAAGGGTGCAGTTGAAGCAAAGGGAGACACCAACAACAGTGTTTCAACAGGGAATTTGGGAGAAGATTTCCAAAGGATATTTCCATGGTAATTACAACATTTTAGTGACAGGCAGGGAGGCTGAATTTATTTATAGAGATGTCGTACTAAGATGTTTGAATTATCCAATGTGCATTGTTGGGCAATAGATTGATTTCGAGTTGCCAAAGAGAGTGCAAGTTGTTCAGTCGAGTTACAGGCAGAAGAAAGATTGCAAGAATGATTTTCATGTGGTTGTATGAGTTCCAAGTGAGTCGTACACATTTCCAATTGCCAATGTGAGTTGCAGGCATGAGTGTGAATTGCACTAAGGAGGCCGAAATTATTTTGCATAGGAAACCTGTGTTTCCAGATTATTTTTGTGGAGAAAATTATTTGTCAGATCTTTTCGAGTAAGAGGAAAACAATTGTATCTCTCAAATTGTTGAAGTTTTAATAAAACCCTCACCCGTTGAACTGGTTTTCCCCATATTGGGGTTTTTCCATGGACTATTGTCCAAAAATACTAGTGTCAAAATTTATGTCTGTGCATTATTTTCTCATATCCTGTATTTTATTTGTGAATATTGCAGCAAAAAACTAATCGTTATTTGTCGAATTAATTTTCTAAAGACAAACAATCTTTAGTGGATGGAATATTAAATTCTAGTTACTACAGTTAAAGAAATTTCACATGGTATTAGAGTTGATCTAAGCGTTGAGGGTTTGCAGGAGTAAATCAACGCAATGCATAAGAGGAGAAGAGAACAAGGGTTTTAACCCACTTTTATTTCTTCAGTTTTCTCCAGCTTATTTGAGTTTCACAGATTTCTAGAGATGGCCACAGCATGATTAGGAGATCAGGAGAGGTTGGATGGAGCCTCCAACTTTGGCTTTTGGAAAGCCAGTATGTCATTACTTTTGGATGATTATAGACTGGAGTAGTATGCGGAAAATGTGATTGTCATATCGACATATCCATAGCAGTTGACTACCTTTAAAAAGTAGAATTCCAAAATGGAGAGTATGATCCTTGATGGAGTCAAGGACCATATTGTTCCACATATCTTAGAGAAAGACACATCGAAGTAGATGTGGGATTCCATAGTAACCTTGTACCAGAATCCTTTTAAGAATAGGAATATGATTCTCAAAGAGAATTTGAGGACCATCAAGCAGCACAAGGGAAAGGAAATTACATCTTATCTCACTAGAGTTTGGCTTGGCAAAGATGAATTGGTTGTAGTTGGATACAAGCCTAGTGACGAAGAGCTAGTGGGCATAACACTGAATGGGTTTACCAAGGAATGGAGCATTTTTGTCCAAGTTATTTTTAGGTGACATACTCTTCAAGGTTTGGATCACCTGTGAAGTGAATTCACTGAGGAGGAGTTGCGGCTCATCTTGGTCAATGGCACCATAGCAACAAAAAATCACCGAAGGTGGAGTAGGAGAAGGGAAATGTTTCCCTAACGGAGAAAGGAAAGACAAAGAAGGGTCCCAATAAGGGACAAGGCTCAAAGGGATAGAAGAAGAAGAACCTATCAAAGGTCAAGTGTTTTGGTTGCGATCAACATGGTCACTATGTTAGCTAGTGTCCCAACTAGAAGAAGGATAGGAAGGGGAAGCAAACAACAACTTCAATGAACAATTAGGATTTGTCTTCCAATCTAGAAGATGAATTCAATCTCATAGCTTGCCTCTCTAGATCCACGTCCATAGGTGTTTTCTATATAGACAGTGGAGCATCAACACATATGACATGGGTTAGAAATTATTTCTCCAATTATAAGGAAGAGGAGATGGACTTCTAAATACATATGGGAAACAAGACGAAGTGTACTCCAGTTGGGAAAGGTACCATTAACATTCAAAGGGAGTCAGGAAATAATACCAATCTTAAAGGTGTGTTGCATGTGTTAGGTTTGGGTATGAACCTGATTTCAGTTTCCACACTATAGGATAAGCGTTATGATGTTTACTTCTTAGGGCAGAATATGTACATAAACCACCAGAGTTGGAATAAGGTTAAACAAATTGGGGTTCGAAGTAACAAGTTGTACAAGTTGTAGTTCGATTCTCCAAAGGAATTGATCAACAAAAATAGCAATGGCAGATACTTGGGAGAGTTGTGGCATAAGAGGATGGGACACTTACACCATGGAGCACTCAGGTTTCTTAGGGAGACTGTAACAGGGGTTACATAATTAAGCACGAAACATGATGACATGTGCAGGGGATATGCACTTGGGAAGTTCGCAAAGGCAACATTCCCAAGGAGTGACAATAGAGACAGTGGTGTGTTGAGGTTAGTACACTCAGATATTTGTGGCCCAATGTCCACTAGATCTCTTAGAGAGTACAAGTATTTTCTGACTTTCATAGAGGACTTATCTTGGAAAACTTGGATCTACTTTTTGAAGACAAAGGATGAGGACTTCAGTTGCTTCCAAGATTTCAAGGCTCTTATGGAGAATATGACAAGAAAAAGGATCAAGGTGCTTTGTACAGACAATGGAGGTGAGTACACAGATAAGAACTTCACAGAGTTCTTTGTGAATGAGGGCATTAAGAGAGAGTGGAAAACTTCATGCAACACTCAATAGAATGGGGTTGCAGAGAGGAAAAATAGAAAAATTGTTGGGGTAGCGAAGGCAATGTTATATGACAAATATATGCCCAAGTTTCTGTGGGCGGAGGCATGCGGCACAACAGTGTACATATAGAACAGGGTTCCTCACAGAGCATTGGGGAAGATAACACCAAAGGAGGTATTCACATGTGTTACCACTTCGTAATTCCTCTAGGCTGAGGAGAGGAGGAACCCAAAGGTAACCACAAACCACTTTAAAATTGGAATCTAGCCCTTCCAATTTTAGAGAGGGCTCTCTCTATATGGACCTTCAGTCACTTGGATGACTATTTGTCTTAGGTTTTAGGCTAGGTATTGAGATTAGAGAGGAACAGATTTAACAGTTTGATGGCAGGGTAGAGGGAAAATTCATTGGGCATGGAGTCATATGGAGCTAATGATTTTCAATGATATGGTGGGAAAATGAGGAATCCTTAGACATGGACAATGTAGGCAATCCTTATGGTGTATTTTTCAAATTTCATTGTAGATAGGTAAGAAGAGGAGTAGTGGAATTGATAACATCTAAAGCATCTAGCCAAGGATAAATTTTAGATATTGCAATGGAGGAAAAACACTAAAATATTCAATTAGCCATAACAGAGCAATTAAAAGTGAATTGTGAAATAAATTTTACTTAACTAAACATTGAAGACATGACATTTAAGCATGGTAATAACAAAACATAATGAAACAAAAACATGAGATAAACATCACCATAAGAGATTGACACATGAATCCCTGAACAAGTAGACTTCAGCCTTCATAATTCACTAAAATCTTTTAATGAAAATGTACAATGCTCAATGTATTCTCTATCAAACCTTGACCAATGAACCCCCCTTTCAAAATCAAAATTACATCATATATATGTGTGTGTGTGTGTGTGTGTCAAGATATTAGTTCCTCCCTTTAGGAACCAAATTACAAAAAAAAAAAAAAAAATTTGTTGCTTGTAGCAGCAAATCTAGATCCACTTTCTACAAATTAGGGAATTGTTTGACTAACATTAATTACATGGAAATCTTTAACAAAATACATCAAATTTCTTCAAAAAATTGAGGCTTAAATCCCTAAAATACTTAATACCACTTGTCATAACCATAAAAAATTGCTTGAATGAGTTTTGGAGTCCATTTGAATGTGGAACTGCATGATTGTCTGTTAGTGCAGTGAATTTGTTGTGTTACCTCCTTCAAAAAAAAAAGAAAAAAAGGAGCGTAACAAGTTCACCCTTCGTACATTTTTTACCATAAACCTAAATAAAATCTACTTCCTTCAAAGTAATTGGGCCCTCCTCTAACATCATATGCAGTGGTTCAAGCACTTTCAACATTCCCTCTACATTATGCTCATCAAAATATAAACAACTAGCTTCTTCCAATGCTTCATGCCACAGTATAGCAACTTTGATGTGCTTCTTTGAAACCAACGGAACCTAATACACCATAACACCATTATGTTTCCACACTTGATCAACAATTTCTTGGAGGCGATACTACCAACCACGTATCAATATCAACTAATGAAAACCCTTATTCCAGTTAACATTTGTTAACTGGAAGATGATTTTTCGTGTGCTTACATGAGGTTTATACCACATACATTAGAAGCTGCAAATTTTAGGCATTTATATATGCCAATGGTTATAACAACAACGTACTCATTGAGAATTATGACCCTTGTGGTCTCCTCCCTTGTGACTTGGTGCTTAATGCTTGATTTGATTGGTGGCTTGAGTGTGATTTGGTAGTTGGTAAGAACCTGTGTTGTATTATTGTGTTAGGTGTTTGATTCGACAACTCGTAGAGTTGGCTGTAAAATTGGAGATTGGACCTTCGGGCCCAATAATTTTATAAAATAAGAACTAAAATTCTGTTGAAAGTCTAAGAGACAAAAAAAAAACCAAAATTGGCTAAGAAAGCCCAAATAATTTTATATTTCCTCAAACATATAAATATTGCCCAAAGCCAAATATTTATTTTTTATGACAATGGTGCCAACATCTGCAAAATTTCAACAGTTTCAAAAGTGCTATGAAAATTCCATGTCACTACAAATATGCCATTTTGTTGCGTAAACGCCAAAACGCTACAAAATGAGTGAATCCAATCATAAATGGCACAAAAATTATAGAGTGCTAACACTAGCTCCTACTAGGGATGGCATACCCCTGCGGTGTGCCAAAGAACCATAGAACTCTAGTTTCGCAAACCAATGCCTTAACCATTGGGATGACCCCAACCTCAATTTTGCAAACTACTACCCTTTTTTGCTCTGAAACCATTGTAGCTAAAACCAAAATGACAAGCTCAAACTATACACTACAGGTTGTAATCTGAAAACTAACTTAAACAACTACTTGAAAAAAAAATGAAAATCAAACAAGACAAGTGCTTGCCTAGCAAGCTTATCGATCACATCATTTCCTACTATAACCTGCTAAAGTTAGTTATACAATTATGTGAAATGTTCCTTCCATGTAGCCAATCAAGAAAATGGCTACTTGACTAAATCTTGTATTCAGCGTCTCCAGGCATAAAGAAAGACCCAAAAAATGGAAACTCAAACTTCCCACTGAAAACATCTTCATGATCCATAAACACAACAACATTCTTCTGTTCTAGTGACTGCAACAACCTGCCAAAAGGGTCATAGAAATCATGAAGGGAATACTTATATGTTTGTTGATCATTAAGTAAGTATTGTTCCTCATGATTTACCACTAAATGCTTTGTTTTTGACTTAACAATCTTACGACAATCCTTGAATGAGAAAGGTGCCAATTATTCATCTTTGTTATCATGCATCTCAGTGGGAAGCTTTGTACATTCTCGAATAATAGCAATGGCATGTGTTTGAGGATCATCTAAACACAATATTTCATGTACTTCAACAAAAGTATCACCCTGGTATTCAAAGGAATAAAAAAGAACAACTGCTTCCTCGTTGTCTTCCTGTGTTTCAGACTGAAAATTATAATATACTATGGTATTGTTTTCTTGAAATTCTATGCCATCTATCGGTTTACTGTCTAAATTTTTTGGGCATACAACTTTAGAAATTTGCCTTTGATAAAGCTCTTCTTAATGAGTAAGAGATCAAAACATTTTTTTTTAAATAAAAAGTAATCTCGTTTTAGCTATTCAAAAGACCTAGAACAACAGTTTCTTTTTCATATCTTCTACTAAGATCTAAATCATTGTTGTCATATGTAGGTATAAACTCTTCATTGAATCTGATATGATTGTTTACTTGAGTAAATGACTCAGGAAAATATTGAAGAATTCCAAAATCTGATGACTTATCCAAATCGTTGTGTTTATTCTTTAAAGCTTTTGAGGATTGTAGAATTTCGTCATCATTCTCAAGGACAAAAGCAAGAATTTGAACATTAAAATTATGATCTATAATCAAAGGAGAAATTGTATTATGTTGAAGATTATCCTCAGTGTCATGGCAACTAGCCTCTACTATTATTTTTGTCCTGATGAGAAGATAGTTTAGAAAAGGTTTCCTTGATTTCATTATCCATCAAATCCTCATCATCAATATCAATTCCCAAATGTTGCATAAGACCATCAGAATCTCCATCAAAGGTTTCAACCAACACTATAGAAGAGTAACTATATTTACGTCGTAAGGCGTTTCCCTCTGAAATCAACTCTCCTCTTTGCCTACCTGTCATCTTTATACACCCTAAGATTATTTGTTAGACGATTGCAAAGGTTTCAGCAGTTAGATTAGAAACTGAAAAGGTTTGAGTACATTCTCATTTTCCATTATATGACCTTTAGCTTAAACAGGAAGGTAACGGCCAACTCTCATTTTCCATTCTTTCCTGCAGGCTAAATTGAAGGAAGCTCCATAGCTGGATCAGAGAAGGAAGAGGAAAGCACCATGGTCGAAGGGCTAATAACCATAAGCGTCTCATAATGGGTGTTCCTGAATTCTTCCAGTTATGACAATTAAAATGGGCTTTCTCTCTATCAGACCCTCGTCTTGCAGTCTTGCTGGTGTAAGAACCGGGTCATTTCTTAGGACAAAGAAATTTCCAAACCAGTTCAGGAATCTGAGCATATTTTCCTGGTTGGCGATGGTTTCTACCTTCGGGCCAAAAAGATATGGGATTTTATCTTAAAATCTCTGAAGCTTCTGTCGTTTTAAATTTTTTTGATTTGTTAGGGTTTCTAGTTTTTTTTTTTTCTATTCTTGTTCTATGAGGCCGACCTCTGGCGTCATAGTCTGTGTTTTTATGTATTTAAGAAATAAACCTTGGTACCTGAATACTTTTTTGGAAAGCACCGTGTATTGCATTGCAGGATCATTGTTGATGAAGTGAATGCCATGATAAGTGATATAATTTGCAAAAGCATCGTTTTAACCAATGACCTTCTATTATGTTTGAACTATCATATATCATTTTACCTCGATTTTTTTGAAAGAAGGTACTGGTTTCAATTTGTGTATTGGAACGGGTCTGTTGGACGGAATAAACTGTGTATTAAATCATAAATTATTTACCTGGCATCTTTATTTCCATTCCAAAATCCTATAAACACTTCTTTCAAATTTTCGAATGCTTCAAATTTTGCATCCAATACAATTTAATTGTCATCAAAATGTCAGGCACATGACTTTGAACTACAATTTGTACACTTCGAAAAATAATTTGTATGGACAACATTTTGCTTTTAGAGTTTATAAAATGTATGATTTCCTACCAAGCCTGCATCGATTCATCGCTGACATTTCCAAATCTGATGAATGCTTTAAAATACACAGGCTTTGAATGCTTTAATTTGAATGTTTCGTTTTATTACTGGAGTATTCAGACCTTTACAAATTTCATTATTGCTTTAAAATACATAATATTTACAATGTTTGGCTTTGCTATTGGAATTATTAGATCTTTCTGAATTTCGTGATTGCTTGAAAATACATAATCTTTGCAGTGCTTGCTTTAAAATACATAATATTTACAACGAGTTGATTTGAATGTTTAGTTTGTAGTGAGCACGGTGAGTTGATTTGAATGATCAGTTTCCTGTCATTATCGCAATATCTTTTGGTTCTCGCAGTAAAATGATAAATTATTTTAATTTAGGGTTAGCTATTATAATTACGCCGTATCTGAAATCAACTCTCCCCTCTGTCTACCTGTCATCTTTATACACTCTAAGATTATTTGTTAGACGATTAGGTTTCAGCAGTTAGATTAGAAACTGAAAAGGTTTGAGTACATTCTCATTTTCCATTATATGACCTTTAGCTTAAACAGGAAGGTAACGGCCAACTCTCATTTTCCATTCTTTCCTGCAGGCTAAATTGAAGGAAGCTCCATAGCTGGATCAGAGAAGGAAGAGGAAAGCACCATGGTCGAAGGGCTAATAACCATAAGCGTCTCATAATGGGTGTTCCTGAATTCTTCCAGTTATGACAATTAAAATGGGCTTTCAAGCTCACGTCCTCCTTAGTTGCTTTTGGGCAGCTGTATACCTTCAATGAACGACAGTTAATGAAATATGTTGCAGAGGAAAATGATTGGGTTGTCGAAACTGTTATTCCCACAAAATTTTGTGGTTCTGGGTGTAGCGCAGAGTGGCGCGGCCATATTTTTCTGAGTAAACGTTGTAACAGTTCTCGTCGTCAGGTGTGTTGTCTCCTAAACCCGTCAACTTACGAGTTGATTGAATTCTATGTACCTGAAAAGTTTGAGGGCGTAGCTACAGCAGCAGCAACCCTGGAGATCTGAATGGTTTGTGTCATGTTGGAATCTTGTATTACCCCTTCGCAATGGGTTTCTATTAGAATTTTTAATAAAAATGTATTCGGTAGGCTTCCCCCCACCGATAAGCGATCTCATATTTATCTTTTTAATACATGTTGCTCTCTCGTATTTGTATTTTCAGTCAAAACGGATAACGCTAAAATAAAAATAAAATTAATGTAAATATTTATATAGAAAGACAGTAAAATAAATGTTTGAATATGAAACGACGTTAGGATATGAAAAACCATGGCCAACAAAACGCCGGAGGTCACGTATGGACAAAATCGTGAGGCTGAAGCCAATTCATCAGAAAAATAAGATTATAAAGAATTTGAGTAGTTTATAACAAACACAACAGCTTTCAGGAACCTATACAATTGCTCTAAGTTGGTACTGAGACGGACAATAGTGATAGGCATATCTGAATTGATGAATCGTCAATAGGTATATCTGAATTGATGAATAGTCCTATAATTGATTCTCGTTTTAAAGGAAAGCATTATAACATCACATAGAAGGATTTTAGTTTTAAAGGAAAGCATCACAACATCACATAAGAGGGACATCAAAAACGCAAGTGGCAACACTGATCAACTATAGTGGTTATACCCCTGTGTGACCTAATAGACCAAATAGAATATAAATCCCATACGTTGTAATCAAGATTTATTTTAATGGGTTTATCTCTAGGTTTAATCTGGTGAACTAAAAAAGAAGATTCTTACATGGCCAAGGTCCCTGGTTAGGGTCAATTTTACTGCATATTTATCAGGAACTCAATTTTACTGCATATTTATCAGGAACTTGTATTTGCAGTGCGTTTATTTAGGCATTCACATTCTCGCTATATTTTAGTTACATTTTCACTATGGCTTACAAAGCTTCTAAAATATTATGAAGTGGTCATGGTCAGAGCTAATTTTAACAGAATGCTTATTAGGCAACCAATTTTAACAGGATGCTTATTAGGCAACCAATTTTCACATCTGTGCTTATTAGACATTCACCTCAGAGATCTTGCTTGAGAGGTTCTTGAAAAACATAAATTGAGATCTTGCTTGACCCAATACCTTCATTTTAATGCTTGACTCAATGCATCCATTTTTATCTGGATTAATCCAGAAAAAGAGAAGCATACCCTAGCTGATGCCTCGAAAATTTAGAGTTCAATTGTTTAATATCATTGTATGTTCTGGGCCTTACCGCCCTCTCAATCATGAAAATTTTATAATTTTATATTTCAATATGTCTTGTTGGTGAAGAAGGGAGCCTTCCTTAGGATGAACCAAAGGCGGAGGTCCTTTCCTTCTCTCTCCTGCACTATGCTTTCCTGGATTATGTTTTTTTTCCCTAAATTTCTTTTCCTTTTAAAGGTGGACAGAATTTGAAGTTTAATTATTAGGGGTAAGGGATGCTCAGACAGAATTTGGAGTTTAATTATAATAAGGGATGCTTGGAGCTGCAAGCAATTTGCCATTATATTATGTGTCTATTAGGGAAGCAGTTAGGTTTTCTTTAATTTCTTTAATATGTCCAATGGCTCAATCTGCTCATTAAATCTAGTGGTTTTGGGGATGACCATAAACTGAAAGGCCATTAAATTATTAACTGCCAAAAAGAAATAAATGAGGATGCCAGTACTAGATCACCAAGGTACCTGTTAACCTTACAGTAAATTTGGCACCTCAAGATATTACCAATGACCTTGATATAAGTGGCTACCATGTTTTCAATGTTCAGGACTAGAAACTCTCCAACTCTTATTTTGCACATAAATCAGTGTATTATATGATAAATGTGCACAATGTATTATATGATAAATGATGGAGCCTATCATAAAAGACAATTTGAATGAAAATAAAATTGTTGCAATGCCCTTTGTTACAGATGCCATGCTCATGACAGGTAGCTTAAGCCATTTCCCTATATAAATGGCCACCCAACCAAACCTAAAAACCTCTAAACATGGAGATATTTGTTAACTGCTTCAAGAATAGCCAAAACTATGTCAACTGTTCAAAGATTATTGGAGGCCATTAGAACAGCCGTCACCATTAATTCTTCAGAAGCCTACACCTGTCATCAAGATTCCTAGTAGTTTCAAATCTTGATATCTGTTGGTCAAAACTGGTAGAAATACATTGAATATATAACCTGATTTCAATAGGTAAAAGAACACCACAACAAGACTTTCAAAATTCGTACATTTCGATATAGCGTGGACATAATTTTCCATTATAACCAAAAGAAAGAATATACAAATGAGGAATTTTGTTATGATCTGATTTGTTTTTTGCACAACAATAAAAATGAGTGGAAAAAAAAAGTCTAAGAGTAGTTAACACTATCTTACAAAGTTTAGTCATCTAATGTAAATGAGTGTGATTTTCTTACCCGCTCATACTCCTGTTTTTTTAGAGCCTTTAATGCTTCATAGGCTTCTTGCCAAACAGAATCTGCATCATTCCATTCATCTTGCAATTGCCTCAAATCAGAGTTCAAGGCACCAAATTTTTTCTCAATGGACTTGATTACCTCACTAAATGCCCTCTCTTCCTGCCTTGCAGCTCTCAACCTCTCTATCATTTGTTCTTTGTTGGACTACACAAAAGCCCATATGAAATATAATAGAGTAAGAAGAAGAAACAATTTTCAAAAGACTAAAGCAGATGTACTAGATGCTCAAAACATCAAAGAATATTCAATTAAAAGACTTGCGAAGATATATAAGCATGTTACCCGCTTCATCTGTATCGCTGCTTTGGTGAAGTCCCTGATTTGGGTTTTCTCATCCAAATGTAGCTGCGCAAGTCGAATTTGAGTTATAATTTTGTTGTCCAAGTGCCTTGGTATTTTCACTAAGCACGGGAGCTTCTTCTTAGTGACCTTTGCTTCAGGCTTTTGCTCATTCTCTGAAACAGGAGTAAACAGACCATTTGAACCAGCAAGAACACTTGTAGATACCAAATCAGAGGCACTAACAGCAACACCCTCTTGCATGTCTGGTTGCACTGTGTGATTGTAGCCTCCAGAATTTTTATCTACCACGTCAGAAGACCCACCACTGTTGGACACATTAAAGTCACTTCACTCTGGATCATATATTTCATCTTTCCCATGATGCACCTCATCAACATGTTGTCCATCCGTGTCTTCAGTGAGAATACCATTATCCTCATTATCAAAAAACCCTGATTCAAGCTCATTGTCATCATTTAAATGAAAACAAGGTTCCAGCTCACTGTCCCCGTTTGGCAAACAGTCCATTTCAATCTCATCATTCTGCCCCTTTTTTGCAGGTTCAGATTGCTTCTCCTCATCTATTATATGGTCACATGCATCGTCCTCATTTTCCAAGTTCTGGAATCTAGATTCACTATTCTGCTCTAACTTGTTATCCTCACTCACCACAGACTCTATTTCTTCAAGTTTACCATCTAACGCTGGCAATTCTAGCTTCTGTTGCTCCACTGAAATGCGCTCAGATTCAAAATCACGGTTTTTATCAATTAAACACTGGAACTCGGAATCACAGGCTAGATTCTGTCCATTTGAATTGATCTCTCGGGGCTCAGCAATCGACTGTGATCCCTGCTCCAATTCGTTGTTATCCACAAAATCTCCACTTGACGAAAACTGCATATACTTCTCATCATTCCCTGTCATTACCTCTGGTGAATTGATCTCCTGAACCTCCGCAACCAGAGGTGATCTCTGCTCCAATACATTGCTTCCCACAAAATTCCTTTCACCTCCATCTTTATTAATGGAACAGGGTGATTCAAGATTGTCCCCCACAAGGTCCCTTTCAATACTTTCTTTCCCGTTAACCAAACTGAGGGATTCAAGCTTGTCCTCCACAAGATCTCTTTCAATACTTTCTTCCCCATTAACCAAACAGGGTGATTCA
>APFE030529386.1:9440-45815 GCA_000404065.3 Pinus taeda
AAAAACTCCAATATGCTATGACTATGCCACCTATATATCAGACAAAATGCATGAGCAATTGATGAACCTATCAAGGGAAAGGGTGTTTAGATACTCCTCCTACATCTACCACTTGATTTTATACTATCAACATGAGAAATTTTCTTTTGCTATGAAAAGAGTGGATGCACAAGGAAATCCAAGGTCAGTAGTGTATTGGACCTCAGCTATTCACTGCACACCCTATTCTCCATACACTTACTATGAGTTTATAGACCTTTTCATCCACCCAGCCATGTCTTTGTTCCTGAGCTCACCTCCTCCAAGACTGACCGATGAGATGCAGAGGATCCTTCAGTTGTCCAAGGTATACAGTATTGGGGATTGGTATTTTTACCAAAAATACACCGTTATTAGAATATATGGTTGTGAGATACCCCCATACAGACTGCCCAAATATGTGCCCATGAGATTGTTTGCCCTTGAATACTTCAGGCAGTTTGGGAATGCTGATGTAAAGAATTTTTCAGGCAAAGGCAAGAAAGCACAACTGAAGGTAAAAAACCAAATGGGCCACTTAGTTTTAAACAAGAGGGAGGAAGGCTGGCAAGAGGCAGAGAGAATGCTAGAAGGCCTTGGCCTAAAGACCAGTTTCCTCTGGAAACCTTATGACCCCAATCACTTCATAACCTTAAGAAGGGTCAAATATAGGCTGTCCAGTTATGACCATGTAAGGTTTCCTCACATAGAACAATATGAAAATCAAACAAAATGGAAGAGAGGCACATTAGAGGAACCTGTCACACAAGAAGAACTAAATGAAAGAGCAAGAAGAAATCTCCTTAAGATGACTGACTTAGAACTTCCTGCACAGGTATTCGCTCTTACAAGCCCTCAAGTGGGAGCAGCTGCCTCATCCTCCACAGCACATCAGGAGGCAGTCAAAACTACAGATCAAGCCTCCAGCAAAGGCAAGGAGAAAGAAATGGAGCAAGAGCAGCCCCTTCAGGAAGAACAGGTACAGCAAGAATAGGTACAACAACAACAACAGGTACAGCAGCAAGAAAAGGAGCATCCAGTGCAAAAAGAGAAAATAGCAGAGGCCCCAATGGTCACTGAGCAGTAGCCAGCACAAATGGTGCCTCCTAGGAAAGAAACAAGAGTTGAAGCTTCGGTCCTCCAAACCCCACAAAGAGAGGACATAAGCAGGAAAAGGGACAGAGAGACTCCCCTAACAACATCAACAACTCAAGGGGAAAAGAGGCAAAGATTAAATCCTTTTTCAGAGGAAGAAATGCCAATAGGGCAATCTTCGGGCATAGGCCTACCTAGCATGGAGGCCTCAGCAAGTTCCTTCCAGCAGGAACAAGAGAGGGCAGCAGGAGGAGAAGTTAGCTCCTCAAGCCAACAAAGAGGAGGTGAAGAGAGCATCAAGCAGCAGTTCAAGGACATAAAGAAGAGGAATGAGCCCATAAGGTTACAATTATACAATCATTTGTTGAAAATGGCTCCCACCAAGCAGCAAAGACTTATGTCTGCTTATGATGTCCATGAGGGCAAAATGATCATGAGCCATTTCCTGCCAGCCGTGCAGCAGCCATAGTTAGCTACAGATTACATCAGGACCAACCTTGAGGTCCTTGCCAAGGACATCCACCTGATGGATCAGATTGAATTACACAAGCAAACAGGTGAGCTAGTATATGCCTCATTGGCAGACAAAACATTGGTGAACTACAGGCTAGAAAATAGCCTAAATAATACAACTGCACAACTTGAGTTGGAAAGAGCATCCTCTCAAGCAAAGGACAATAGGATCAAAGCATTGGAGGACATCATAATAGAGCATGGGCATGATCCTAAGGATGTCAAAGTAGTGCAGGAGTTGTTGAAGCTAAGGGATGTTGATATGGCAGCACTAAGGAAAATGATCAAGATCCCAGCAACTCTTCATCCCCAAACTGAAGAAGTTGCCCAGCTAAGACAGGACAAGGATGTAGTAGCTATGCTAGTGACACTGTATAAACAGCTCATCCAGACACAAGAAACATTGAAAGAATCAGAGGCTGCACTTCAGGCAGCATTACAACAGAAAGAGGCAGGCCAAACTTCACAGCCTCCTCCAGAAATAGTCAATCTGGAAGAAGCTCCTCAGACCACTGCCCCTCCCATTCAGCATACAGAGCAAGCAGCACCCTCTACCTCAGCACCAACAACAGAGCAGGCTGAAAGTCTTGATATGCAGAAGCTCAGAAATGAAATCCAAGTCTGGGAGGCCCAAATGTCAGAGCTGAATCAAGCCAAAGAAACTCTGGCTAAGCTCAATGAAAAATATGACAAGTCCAAGCAAAATGTAGCTAAGAGAGAAAGAGAGGTAAAGACTCTCAAAAGAAGGATAACTGAGCTATAAAAAGAGCTCACACTTGATAAAGTAACGACTGAGCTCAAGAGAGTCCTATGGGCCAATATTGGCCAGTCCATCATAGACTAGTGGTAATACATTAAGGCTATTCATGAGTAGATGGGGCTCATTGGAAAAGCGCATAAGGAAATCCAAAGAGCAAGGGCATCTCTTGGCAGTATGCCTGAGGCTGCCACCAGAATGATAAATGTGCTTAATTACAAAACAAGCTCTCAGCTAGTCAAAATGGGAATTGCCAACAGGACTGAGACCATTTCAATGTTCAAAAGGGTCCTGACACTAAGAAACCTAGTACAGACATTAGAGAGAAGAAGCCAGGATATGCAGACAGACATTAATAAATTCATGGACAAGTTCATAGCATTGC
Organism: Pinus taeda; assembly: GCA_000404065.3. Taxonomy (NCBI): domain Eukaryota; kingdom Viridiplantae; phylum Streptophyta; class Pinopsida; order Pinales; family Pinaceae; genus Pinus; species Pinus taeda. Next base: position 12,209 of record APFE030529386.1, read on the forward strand.
AGAACAGAGGTCTTCCTAGCTTGATGGGCACCTCATGAAGATTACTTTCCCATGAAAATTATGCTAAGAGGGTCAACACCTTTGCTACAAGTCAGATTGCAGAAAAGCCTAGCACATTAGCAGAATCAGGGCCAGCATCCGGACAGACCCTTTTCAACAGAGTAGAGAGTTTATTCTTTATCATGAATGAAATCAATCACTTGTTTGATGCGCCTCCCAATTTTTATAAATATACAGGGGCGGATGAGACCATAGAGGCAATTCTAAGACATCAATTGCCCACATAGGAAGTCTGGAATAGTTTGATACAATTACTACTAAACCAGAGCCAGTAATTATGTTTTTCCATTTGAAATATATAAGTTGTCATGCACAGGAAAATTTTGATATGTCAGCATGTATGCAAAGAGAGGTTGAGCCAACTCACCAAAACCATTCGGCCACCACAGCAGCACTAATAGTTACAGGTGACAGGGCCGAAAAGCTACATGAGGACAGAGCTGCACAGACATGTCATTCAGCAGTTATAATGAAGCGTTCAACCGACTGAGTGACCTCCAAAGGTCGAAATATTCTGACAGAATTAAAGAGCATTTATGTTGTGTTGAAAGCTGCAATAACTTCTTATCTACTATTTCTGTACGAGTTGGTGAAGATATTTTATTTCTCAAATGACTCAATGCCTGAGATATTTTGTATGAAAGACTTCTATATATTCCCCCTCGCATGAGTTTGCAGGGGTTGAATGTTGGATTTTATTTAGATCTTTTCTATAGTTATTTTACTGTAAATTCTCAGAGAAGTAATACAAAGGTAGTGGAATTTCCAAAGCTCTGTGTTGTTTTGATGCATTGTGGTGTTTAGCTGAAAGTTACAGGATTCCTGCGTATTTCATGGCACAATAAGTTTTCTTTACAACTATTTGTTATGTGTTTTGTTATCATTCATATCTCTTTCATGCTTTTGTGCTTTACAGTTAATGGCAAGGAAAAAGAATAGTTCCAGGATTTAATCACAGATTACCCTGAACTCAATCTAAGCTATTATAAGTGTTTTCGTCAGTTATAGTTATAAAGGTGTAATTCTTAATTGCTACCCTTTCACGCTATATCCTTCACAGTGATTATTGTTTCAGGAATTCAAGTTTTTCTCCTCAGGAATATATCTCTTTCTCCCACCCCAGCTTAGTGAAAAATTCTTAATTTCTTTTCACTGGTTGTTTACATTTCACCATCATAACTTCAAGTTTGTTTTATGAAATATTTAAATGGCCCTGTAATCCCAGCTGCTCAACGTCAAGATTTCAACAACCAGTAGCCACAGACTCCATTGCCCAATGAACTAACATTATCTGCAGATTTCACTTTAGGTACAGAAAGACATCCTTCCACCCAAACATAAACCAAAACCCTTACTTCATAACTACCCTAAAACCTCCACAGAACAGAGACAAACCTTAAAGAGAGAGCCCTCTCTGATTACAGTTGGGCTAGAAGCTGTAATCCAAAGATTGGTTAGTGGTTATCCTGGCCGTATTCCCTTGGGAGTCATAGGGAACAACCTGGGTGTTAACAGCATGAACGCTCAGGAAGTGCCACATGTCCCGGTTGGAACAACACCAACCTGCTTGTCGATTCATTTCTTCGGTTATGTCATGGATACGTTCTTTCTCCACCGTGGTAGTCAAACAGATTCCAAATCCCTTTAAATTGCGGCTTAATTCCGTGTTGGTTCTGCCTCTGTCTATCAGGTGCAATCTCAGTCGTCCAATCTGGGCTCCTCCAGGTCCAACGTCATATGCACATTGAGCGTGGTTGACTTGCTTGACCAATAGTGTGCAATCACGGTGGTTTTTCTCTCACCTCCGCTGCCACGCATCGATCATCGGGTGGGATCACTCCGCTCTCCTCCAAAACCTCTTACCATTCAAGGGCACCCAAATCAAAATCGCTAGTTTCCAAGGTGTGGGTCTCACCTTTTTCCTTTAGCACTTTTTTTTTCTTCGCTCATAGTTCTCTGGCTCCCACCATGACCAAGGGGTTAAGGCTTCCCCATTTCGGCCCTGTTTTCCCAGCGCTCCTCAAAATTGCCTCCTTTACCCGATCAGGGGCTTCCAGGGACAATTTTTTACCTCCCGCGCAGTCTCCACGGGCCTCGTTCAGCGTGCTTTGACCGAGGTCCTCATCATTCCACGTTGGCGGCCATTTCCACTGGTTCAACACGTTTTTTGGTTACTTTTTGGGAATTTTCAAGGATTTTTTCAACTCGATATAGTCAAGGTTCTTGACAGTCCTTTGGGGATCCAATTCAGATGACATCCTTCCTACTAAAAAAGCTTTTGGACCACCACAATTTGGTTTTCTTCAAGCATCGACTAAGTGAGGAAACTGTTACCTCACTTGTCCAATCTCAATCCACCTCACACTGCTCGGCTTTGAACCTTTAAATCCAATTTTGAGGTATTCCACTTATCTAGTGTGCGTCGTCCTCACCTTCCTATCGAGCATTGTGTCTTCCTGTAAATCACTTAGATGTTCAGGTAGTAGGTCATCAGTAGAAGGTAATTTACTCTGCTCTTCAAGATCCTCAATCATTGAATGTTCAAACAACCTCAAGCAATTTGCGTTCATGACTGAGTAGATGTGCATGTAAGCTGGCAGGTTTTACCTTCACCTTGCATTTTTTCCTTGCTGATATATAGCCAGACTTGGTCTCCAACTTGAAAACTATGCTCCATCCAATGCTTATCATGCCTAGCCTTGTACCTGGCCTGGCTCCTTTCCAGTTGTTCCTGTACTACCTGATGGATCTCCTGGATCTGTTCAATGAACCTAGTTGCATTGTCTACATCACTGTGTCTATCAACCATGGTATCTTTACCAAAGACAAAATCCAAAGGAGACCTTAGTATGAAACCAAAACAGGTCTCAAAAGGAGATATTTGTGTAGAAGAGTGTTTGGCTCTATTGTAAGCATGCTGCACATAGCACAAGTGCTCATCCCAAATCTTAGGATGTTTGCTACAATATCCTCTTAGTCACTGGATCACTGTCCTGTGAACTAGTTTTGTCTAGCTATCTAATTGTGGATGAAAAGTTGTGCTTTTGTTTAATTTGGTGTCCATTAGTTCCCATAGAATGTACCAAAACTTCCCCTCAAGTCTGGTGTCTCGATCAAATACAATAGAAGTGGGTAATCCAAAACGAACCCAAACATGTTCAAGGAATAATTTTGCAGTTTGTTCAGCTGTAATCTATTTGCTACAGGGTATCAAAATACACATTTTGCTCAACCTATCCACAACAACATATAGATAGTCATGACCTTTCCTAGATTTAGGCAGTCCTCCAACAAAATCCATGGAAATGCTTTCCCAAGGGTGAGAAGGAACTGGCAATGGAGTGTATAAGCCTAGTGTTCTGTTACTGGGCTTGCTTTTAGCACACATAGCACACCCCTTTACATATCTAGAAACTGTCTCACTCATTTTCGGCCAATAGCAGAACCTTTGTAGCTATGCAATTTTTTTACTTAACCCAAAGTGACCTGATATCAGAGAAGTGTGTACTTCCCTAATTATCTTTGCTATCTCAGTTTGTGGAATGCAGAGTTTCCCACAATGATATAAGAGTCAGTCCTTCACATGATAGTCTAATTCTTCTACTCTTTTTCCTTGACTCAAAGTTTCATATACATATTTAAAGTTCATATCGTGAGCATACTATTCTATGTATCTTTCATGCAGCACAGTATTATGCTTAAGTAGGGTAGATGCATTTATAATGGGTCTAGATAACATGTCTACAACCTTGTTATGTATGCCCTTTTTATATCTGATGACTAAATGAAACTGTTGTAGAAACCCCATATATCTGTAATGTCTTGATTGCTGCAATTTAGTTTGGGAGTGTAGGTATTGAAGTGGCTGATGATCAATATGTATTACTGTTTCTTTGCCCATTAAATAGTGTTTCCACTTTTTCACACTCTGAACTAATGCATACAATTACTTATCATAGGTAGGATAGTTAACTATTGTAGGATTAAAAGTCTCAAAATGATAACATATGGGTTTACCGTGCTGTGTCAACACTGCTCCCATGGAATAGTCACTGGCATCGGTTTGGATCTCAAATGGTCTTTGTAGATCTGGCAGTGCTAGTACAGGTGCTATACTAATTTTTTCTTTCAAGGTGTTGAAGGCTTTCTACTATTTTCCTCCCCACTAAAACACCTTATTCAATCCTGTCAAAGCATGTAAGGGAGCGAAAATTGAGGAAAATTTTGAAATTAACTTCCTCCAATATTGTGCTACTCCTAAGAATCTTTTCACTTCTGTAGCAGACTTGGGTTTAGGCCAGTCCATGATGACTGCCACTTTAGAGGGATCTATTTTCAATTCACCTCCCCCTACTATATGACCCAAATAATTTAGAAAGGTTTTTCCAAATTCACATTTGGAGAGTTTAACATAAATTTTTTCTCTTTTCAAAACATCTAATGTCTGCTTAACATGCTTTAAATGTTCTTCCCATGTTTTACTAAAAATCAGAATGTCATCCAGATACACAATAGCAAAATCATCAAGAAAAGGTCTGAGTGCATCATTCATTAATCTCATGAAAGTAGCAGGGGCATTGGTCAAGCCAAAAGGCAAAACCAGCCATTCATAGAATCCCTGCTTTGTTTTGAAAGCAGTCTTCCATGCATCTTGCTCTGCAACTTTGACCTAATGGTATCCACTGTGCAAATCCAGCTTGGTGAAATAAACAACTTCCTTCAGTTGATCTAAAAGATCATCTATGCGAGGAAGGGGATAACGATTTTTGATTGTTATTTTATTCAGTGCTTGGTAATCAATGCACATTGTCCACGATCCATCTTTCATTCTCACCAAAACGATTGGTGACCCACATGGTGATGTGCTAGGCCTGATGAAGCCTTTCTCGAGCAACTCCTACACCTGCTTCTTGATTTAAGCATTCTCTAAAGCAGAAAATTTGTACATCACAATGTTAGGCAAAGGAACATCTTGCTGCAAAATAATATCATGTACTATTCCCTTTTTCGGTGGCAGACCTTGAGGTTCTTGAAACAAGACATCATACTCTGAAACAATCGTTTCTATATCAGCTTGCTGATCAGAATTACAGCCCTCAAATACATTGGTTTTATCAGTTTTCTTTTCCTTTACAACCATTAGTAAGAACTGTTTGTAGGAATTTATCATTCTTTTCATTTGTCCTGAGTTTATGAGAGTATAATTATTCTTGAGCTTATGAGCTCTTACAAAGTATTCGATTCCATCTTTAACAAGTAGATACTTGTTCTCGGCTCTATAGAAAATAGCCTTTCTATCATACAAGTAAGGACTTTCTAAAACAATTCCACATATATCCAAAGGAATTATATCTAACTCAACCTCACCTACAAATGCTGACCCAAAAGAAAACTTGAGTTTGCACTGTCTAGTCACTTGTAGTTGTGCTTTATTATTCAACCATCCTAATGGGTATGGCTTCTTATGAGGTGTAGTTGCTAGTCCCAATTTCTTTACAATTGCTTCAGAAATCAGATTTACTTGTGAGCCACTATCAAACAAAGTATCAATCTTTTGATTTTTGGAAACAACTCGAATATGGAAAAGCTCATGCTTTTTTCTCTCATGTTCTTCAATAACAGATTGAGCAGAATTACTAGTAGATGCTTCAGAATTCTTACCTTTTATATCTGTGGCTGCAATGATTGTTTCATCTCCCGATTCTGACCCCAAATATTTCTGAATAGCTGCAGCAGTCTTCTTCTTCTTGCCCTCGGACTTCTTAGGTCTCATCTCTGGATGCAGAATCCAATAGTGCTCATCATCATGCCCCTCCTTTTTATAGTGAGTGCATGAATATTTTACTTTCTGTGCAGTGTTAGCCTTCCTTGCTTTCCACTTTTGCTTGGTCTTGCTTACAGTGGGTTGGGATGGTCCCCCGACTTCTGGATTTCCATTCTTTCCTCTAGCTTCTAGATGAGTAGCTTGTATAGATACCTCCTCTATACTAGTGGGATTAAACATGAGGATGGTATGCCTCATGTAGCTGTGTAGACCACCAATGTACTTCAAAAGAGTTTCTGGTGAATCTAATGAGATACCCAACCTCAATGCTCTCTTTCGGAACTCTTGAATATACCCTTGTACACTTTGCCTTTTCAACTGCCGAAGAGTTTGCCAACTCTTCATGGCTTGTTGCATGTAGGCCAATGTATAGAACTTCTTTTTGATTGCAGTAACAAGTTCACTACAGACAGAGATGGTCTTACCATGCTTCCTCATATCAACTTGGGTTCTGCCTTCCAACCAAACCAAGGCAGTTCCCCCTAGGCGAAGGCTTTCCAGCTGAATCTTTCTCTTGTCTGAGTCTATATTTTGTACTCTGCAATACACATCAATTTGTCTAATCCAATTGTCCAACTTTTCAGCATTTAGCTCTCCATCATATATAGGCAAATAAAATTTAACATCTAACTTAATCAAAGATGCCTTCTTATTATGCACAGGGCTACTAGGAGGTGCAGGGAAGCTTTCCTCTTTCCCATTTCCTTTGGAGTGGTCATGGGAATGAGATTCATCTTCTTCTTTATCTTGCTTAGAGCCCGATGAATCTTCACCCTTATGCTTTCTAAAGTCCCTATACATTTCTTCTACAATAGACTTTATAGCTAGGAAACTTTCTATGAATTGAGGGTATGGCCCTATAGAACCTTCCTCTAACATTGTCTTCTAAGAATAGACTCTCCCAATTTCAAGATTAGTTTCCACCAACTCTCCTTCTCCTAATTTGAGCTTTGATCTAGTGAGCATTCACAGCTAAACCAACACAAGCTTGTCTAACCTTACAGCCTAGATCTCTGATACCACTTGATCTGATAATGACCCTATGAGTGACCTCAGTTGAAGATTTATTAAACAGAAAGGTATTACAGACCCATGTGCTGGTGTGTGTGTTCTGTGTTATTGAAATAACGGATCGATTAGGTTGACAATACACAGAAAATAAGTGGAAAGATAGCAGAGAAATATAGTAAGCAACACAAAGACACAAACAACTTTTAATAAGGAGTTCACCCTATTCTCCAGGGCTACGTCTCCGGTCTAGCTTTAGTGGTGGCCTTGTTTTATTATGTCTTACAATAGAGAAATTACAATACAAGACTCAATGTGAGTTCTCCTAAAGCAGATTTTGCTTGGCAAGGTGGTTCTTGGATTCCCCAAGCCACTCGGAGTTCACAGACTCTTTTCCTTCCTACCAGCTCTGTGGCCCTCGGTCTACAGTGGAAAGAGCCAACTGTGATGCTCAATCTAGACAGATTCCTCTATGGGAAGGCTTGAATCTTCAAGCTCTCTGGTGCTCGATGCTGCTTGTGGTCAACTCGGCCCTCTGTCTCCGTTGCTTGGCTTTACTTCTCTCTGTGCTCAGTCCTCCTCTCAAGGTTCCCTATTCACTGTCTCTCTTGGTCGCTTGGACTCCTCTCTATTTCTCCTCTCTCAATCTCTATTTGACTGTCTCTGTTCATGGCTTTAGCCATTTGATTTCCATGTCTGTTCGGTTCCTCTCCCTCCTACGTCGATTCGCCTACCGCTTGCGTGCTTGGAGTTCCTGGTTCGGCGTCAGCATGAATGCTTGGGAAGTAGCCACATGTCTCCATCGGAACAGCGCCAGCCTGTTCGTCGATTCATTTCTTTGGTTATGTCATGGATACGTTCTTTCTCCACTGTGGTCGCCAACGGATTCCAAATCTTCTTAAATTGCGGCTTAATTCCCTATCGATTCCGCTTCTATCTATCGGGCGCAATCTCAACCATCCGATCTGGGCTCCTCAAGATCCGATGTCATACGCACGTCGAGTGCGGTTGACTTGCTTGACCGATAACATGACATCAACGATGGTTTTTCTCTCACCTCCGCTGCCATGCGTCGATTGCTGAGTGGGATCGCTCCGCTCTCCTCCAAAACCTCTTACCATTCAAGGGCGCCCCGATCAAAACCACCGGTTTCCAGGTCGTGGGTCCCACCTTCATACGTTGGTGCTTTTCGTTTTTCCGCCTGCAATTCTCTGGCTCCCAACGTGACCAAGGGCTTAAGGTACCTCCATTTCGGCCCTGTTTACCCAACGATGCGCGATTAGTGCCTAGCATCGAAAATTAGCTCCTTTCCCGTTCCGAGGCTCCCAGGGGCTACATCGACCTCCTGTGCAGTCTCCATGGGCCTCAGTCAGTGCACTTTGACCGAGGTCCTCATCATTCCGAGCCGGCTGCCATGGCTATTGGTTCAGGGTGTTTCCGATTACTGTTTTTTATTCTTCAAGGATTTGTTTCGTCCTGATACAGTCAGGGTTCTTTGACAGTCGTTTATAGATCCGATTTTGATCATAGGAGGAGCAGAAGAGGAATTGACATAAGAGCTTTGCATGGAAGTTACAGAGGGCTAGAGGTCGTGAGCTGAATTGCAGAGGTTTGTATACGAATGGTGGAAGCCATTACCCAAATCAATATAGCTCACAATCCAGCATTTGCGCCCAATGCTAGTGCGTTTAGTCGGCTCTCCCACATGCAGAGGGCATGCACAATGAAACAGGGGCATAATGAAAGGAATGTTCTCCAACTCCATGGTTATGCAGGTAATGGCCTTGCCTCGACTTAAGCAGGCATTAAATGCTACTTGCGAGGTGCCATGAATGTCATTCATGGTGATCTTGGGAAGGTTGTAGAGGGCCATGTGGCTGTCCCATCCGCCATCGCCCTGTCTCATCATCTTAATAAACTTAAATAACACCCGCATCCAGGGGTTGAGCTTCCTTGTGCACCAGGTCAGTGCAAACTTGCAATTGATTGTAAGAAGTAGAGTTGTGCATTGGTTGATTGCTAAGATCTAGAAATATAGTGGAGTTATATTTAGTGAAACTCAGTTATCTGAGCTCTAATCATAAATAGAGTCAGTATGAGTTCAGTCGAGTAGTTGTAAGTGTTGTTAACTCATTGATTTCTCAATTAACTAAGAAAAGTATTAAAAATAGCCCTATTCATGCATGGAATTTGAATTGCTTAGTTGAGTGGAGAGAAAAGGCATAATTGTATCTATTGTTGTATAATATTGAGTGTATAGAGGAGTTTTCATGTAGTAGGTAAGGAACTCTCTTGGCATTGCACAAGAAAATAGGGGTTCTTCCTATTTTTTAGGAGAAATAATTTCACAAGGGAATAGGAAGAAGCATGAGGCCTATTTTTCCTAGGTATTGGGCAGAGGAGACTCAGGAGGAGGAGATCAATATTGTAGTGCAGGTTGAGCTTCAAGGATTGAAGTTGTCATTATAGTTGATCATTGTCTCATTTGATATAATACAAATATAGGAGGGGTTTTTCCTATTTGGGTTCCCCAATAAAAATATTGTGTTCATTGCTATTGAATTATTGCATGTGTTTTTGTTTTATGTTTTCCCTTCCACATAATTTAGTAGAAGAAATTTGTGTCAGTTGTTTTCAGCCTGAATTTATTAGTACTTTCAAATTTCAATTTATTTCTGCATGGTATTGGAGCTACTAAAAAATGCATAGAAATCAGGCTCGTGATAAGCACCGAGATAAATTTCGAATAACAAATTTGTGGTGTACAAATTCGGGTGCAAGAATTTTTTTCTTTAGTGTAGGAACAATGTATTTTTATGGATTGAGGCTTGAGTATGCATTGGAGGGAACTTTGAATTTCATAGCCTAGAAATATAGAATGGAAGTTGTGGTGGATGTATAGGAGTACACAAAAACATATATTCCAAAACTAACAACATCAAATGCACATCAACTAACACAGTGGAAGAAAGATACTGCAAAATCCACGACGATTATCCTGGAGGGAATCAAAGACAATGTGGTTTCAAATTTGCATGGAAAGGAGAATCCATTTGCAATGTGGAAAACTCTAACAGATATATTCAAAGCAGTAGCGATTCCAGGAAATTGGCATTGAGAAATAGGCTCAAGAATATTCGAATACAGAAAAATGAAACATTTTTCAGTACCTATCCAGATTCACTCTGGATAGAGATGGACTTGGAGGAGTAGGAGAGACAGTGCCACCATCTTATCTTGTGAGCTTATCACTCCTTGATATTTTGAAGTTGTGGCATAACTATTAGGATTCCGTTAATGGAAGATATAAGCTCCAAAATTGGGAGAGACTTTGGTATGATTTGGTGGAGGAGGAGATTACAAGAAACATTGGAGATGGAGTGTCATCCAGATCTTATGAGGAAGAGGACTGTGTTGTAGTTGGAAAAGGAAATAATGCCAAAGGAAAGAAGGACCAAGGCAAGGAAAAATCCAGCTAGAACAATGGCATGAAGAAAGACCTTTTTAAAATTAAATGCTTTCACTCTCATGAGTATGGAAACTATGTAACCAAGTGTCCATAAAAGAAATCCAATAAGGAACCTGCAGACACCCCAAGAGAATATGCTATGATGTCACAATTCAAGTTGGATTTCACACTCATTTCTTTCATTGCAAACACAATGAGAGGGAGTGAATGGTACCAAGACTCGGGTGCTTCAATTCATATGACGAGAACTATGGAGTTCTTCAGCAGCTTAGAGGAGAAGGACCTACAATTACACATAGAGCTTGGAGATGATAGAATTTATAGTACCAAAGGGATTGACACTATCACCTTTAAGAGGGACTCAAGCTTCCATCTTCACCTAGAAGGATGTAATTTTTGTGCCTAGTTTGAAAAATCTAGTTTTTGTAGTTTTACTTGAAGACAAAGAATATGATGTGGTTTTTAGTAAGTGAAAAGATTATATGAAGCATGTTGCTACTAGATAAGTAAAACAAATTGGTGTTCAATTTAAAAATATCTACAAACTTGAGGCAGATTTTGCCATGCATGTCGTTATACCTCCAAGAGTGAGGTGGGGCAATGTAGAGCCTTAGTCCCAAAGTTGCTAAGATTTGGGCAGGGTCCATAGGAGAATAGAAACACTTTCAATAAAATCTTCTCATATAACATAACCCTTTCTATAGGGGCCCATAATATTTAGTAGCAGAAGGATCAGTGCCAGTTCATGTAGTCAGATATTGAGTGATAATGTAGAGGCTAGTAGAAGTCAAAGACTGAGGAGATAATTGCAATATAGAGACGCAATTGATTTAATATTTTGGATGTTTCTCAGGTGCATTTGTTGCAGTAGCAACAAAAATAGTGAGAGGGAGTGTTAGTTGTGCTACAGTACATTCCTATAGAGGAGTAGGATAGGGGTTGTTCATAACCCTTTTCTTTCTAAGAGGGTGTGTCAAATTGTAGCAAGAAAAGGATTCATTTTACTTGTGTCTTAGTCAAATGGAGAAATTTGAATTTCCACATCAGCATGATGACTTGACTTGTAGTTAGCAGGAGTGACATGGTCAAGTCACTTAGTTCAGTGAGTCAATTCGAGTTTGTGGGCAGGAAATAGAGTTGTGCATGGGTTTATTTCTAAGATATAGTAATCTAGTGGAGTTATATATAATCAAACTTAATTATCTAAGCTCTAGTCATGAATAGAGTTAGTATGATTTCAATTGAGTAGTTGTAATTGTTGTTAACTCACCAATATCTTAATTAACTAGTGAAGTTACTAAAAATATACCTAGTTATGCATGGAACTAGAATTTCCTAATTGAGTGGATGGAAAAGGCATTATTGTATTTATTATTGTATAATATTGAGTGTGCAAAGAAGTTTACATGTAACAGGTAAGGAATTATCTTGGGATTGTGCAAACAAATAGGGTATGTTCCTATTCTTTAGGAGAAGGAATTGCGCAAGGAAATAGGAGGAAGCAGGAGGCCTATTTTGCCTAAGTATCGAGCAGAGCAGACTCAGGTGGCGAATACTAGTATTGCAATGTAGGTTGAGCTTCAACGATTGAATTTGTTGTTGCAATTGATCATTGTCTCATCTTATGTAATACAAATAGAGGAGAAGTTCTTCCTAGTTGGGTTCCTTAGTACAAATATTGTGTTCATTATGATTGAATGATTGCATGTGTTTCTACTGTATGTTTTCCCTTCCACAAAATTTAGTATAAGAAATTTGTGTCTATTGTTTTGAGTCTAAATGCATTAGTAGTTGCAAATTTCGTGTTATTTCTACAAAAATATAATCAAAGTTGTAAGTTGAACAACCAACATTGCTCCCAAAAAGATGATGTAATTTCATATATCAAGAAATTATAGTTGGAAGATTAAGAGAATTCACATATTAATATTTTAGAAGACAAAATAACCAAACTTCAACAAAACAAGAAATTTCCACTACATAAACATAAAGATATAAAGGATATGCATTACATGGAAATAATAGAAAAGGGTAAAGAAATTTCATGCCTCAGAGACCATAACGAAAAATTACTCGCAAAAGTAAAAATGGCTAAGGTTACAAAGAAAGAACTCATGACACACATATTGGGACAAGAAGTGGAAAATTTACATTTAAAGAACCTTAACCAAATATTATTAGACCAAATAAAGTGTTTAAAATATGAGAAGCTTGAATGTCATAATAAAGTTGACTAAGAAAATGAAGAACTCGTACGTCTCAAAAAGAATAATTAGAGTCTAATCACTCAAATTAAAAAACTTAAAAATGATAAGAAATATTTGAAAAAAAATAAAATGACTTATCACAAAAGAAATATCAAAGTCTTTAGATGTAATAATTGAAGTCAAAGAAAAAGAAATGGATACCAATCTAGTCAATATCACAACTCAAGAAAATGACAAATAGTTGAATGAAAGCGTATTTAATGTTGCAGTTCAGACAATGAAAATTCCAAGTGAAGATTCTATAATCAACTCAACAACATCAGTAACTAAAGTAAAACAAGAAATTTCCACATGCATGATAAGAGAAAATCAAATCACAAGAACTCCTTATCGACATTTGAATCACAAGAGAAGACATCTCAATCACTCTTCTTATTTGTATCACTCAGAACAGAAATGAGAGACTTAAGTATTGAAGAATATTGATGTCAGCACAATCTAGTCTTTATTATAACAATTTATCCCAGTTATCAAGTGTTATGAAACCAGCTCACAAAAAGATAGAAAAGAGAGATCAACGCCTTCAAAATAAGCCTCTTCGAGGGGTCAACCTCCTTTACATTATACAAATGAATAATTCTTGGATGATACAAATGACAAGACCTCCTTTCTATAGATATTAGTCTAAGGGGTAATAATATAATCAAAGCCGACATAATAGTAATAATGTAAGGGAACAATAATAACAATAGTGGGCTTCTATGGGGCACAATAATAACAATATGGGAACTACATGGGCACGGAAATATAATAAGGGGGTTGCACTAATAACAATAAGGGGTTAAACTAGTAGTATATGGACCTAACATGCCCCTCTCCTTCAAAAAGTGTTGTCCTCAATGCTTGAGTAGTTCTAGATGCTTCTGTATAAAATTATCATCCTCCGATGTGGAATCTTTAGCGAGCAAGTTCTTCCACTTGATGAGATACTCTGAAATTGATCGATTTCGTAGCTGTCAAATTCTTGTTTCTATGACTGCTTCAAGTTCCAATATGATTTTTCCTTCCTCGTCAAGTTCTGACAATATTGTTTTTACTAGGATCTTCTCATTAGGTAAGGTCGCCGTTTCTCAAGTGCATGTAGTCTTGCCAACATTTCCTTCTCATAAATATCTTTGTATAAATACTTTCCTCTAATTGGACAACTTTCCAAAGCAATGGGTCTTTCTTCTTGCGTTAAAACATCACCAATTCCATTTCGCGAGGCATCACATTCCAGAACAAAGGTTTTTGTGAAGTCTGGAGTAGCTAACACCGGTGCTTGGCACATTTCCTCTTTATGATGTTTAAAGGCCTTCATAGCTTCTGGAGTCCATGAAAATTCATCTTTCTTCAATAATGATGTTTTCAGAATGTCTTCAATCTTCATTATAATTTGATGATATCGTGAACAAAGGTCCAAATTGGTGAAGTAAATTAATCCATGCAATTAATCCAATAATTCATCAATGATAGGAAAGAGAAACTTATCTTTAATGGTGAGATTTTTGAGCTCCCTACAATGACACATTCACCATGACCCATCCTTCTTGTGCACCAATACTACTGGAGCAGAGAAAGAACTTTGACTAGGTTGAATTATACCAGCCTTTAGAATTTCTGCAACCATATGTTTAATTTCACTCTTTTGGGCATAGGGATATTTGTAAGGCCTGATGTTTGGAGGAACACTTCCTCGAATCAAATGAATAGCATGATCATGATCATGAATAGGTGGAAGGCCTTTGGGATTCTCAAATACCTTGGAATGATTATCCAAAAAGTTTTGGAGATCTAGTGAAATAGATGATTTTGATGTGGGAACCACTAGTGAACATAATTGTGCAATTACGCCCCGTTTTTATTTCTTTAGAAGCCTTTTCATGATGTTAGAGCTTATTATCTTTCCCGGTTTCCCTTCGATACCCCTTAATTCAACTTCCTTTCCTTCCCAAAATAATTTCAAGAGAAGTTCTTGAAAATTAAAAGCTATCATACCCAAAGATTGTAGCCATTGGACTCCTAGTACAACATCTGCACCACCCATTGGAATGGAAAGCATTGGACTATTCAAGACATATTCTCCCATGGATATATTGATATTATGGCACTTTCGAGAGCAATTTATGGTTCCTCCATTTGCAATCATTACTTGACACTCTGGTGCTCCATACAGGAAGCAATTCAATTCCTTGGTTATCTTACAATGAATAAAATTAGGGTACTACCCGAATCAATCAACACTATTACATTTTTCTTCTTGATATGCCTTTCTATCATGAGAGTTTGAGGAGTTGTAATTCCTACCAATGCATTACAACATATAATCAGATTCATTTCTTCTTTATCTAGGGTTGGTTCTTAGTGTATATCCTCTTCATTTGATGTTTCTTGATCCTTTTCTTCTTGGTATTTCACTGCTTGAACCTTCTTCTTCTTGATATGTCCTTCTATCTCGAGAGTTTGAGGAGTGGTACTTCCTGCCAATGCAATACAAGATATGGCCGGATTCATTTATTCTTTCTCTAGGGCTGGTTCCCGGTATATATCCTCTTCTTTTGATGTTTCTTGATCCTTTTCTTCCTTCTCTCCACAATATATGTAAAACAATTTCTTCTCAGCACACTTATAACCTTTAATGTATTTTCTATCACAATTGTAACAAAGCCCTTTTGCTCTTTTTTCTTCCAATTGTTGTGGTGTCAACCTTGTAGGTTGTGGAAGGGTAGGAGAAGCAACACTTTCATCTCTATAGTTGTGAGTGATAGGCTTCCTTGTTTCCATAATTTTTCTTTCCACTTTTCATGCCAACCTATAGCCTTCTCCAATGAATCAGGTTCCCAAAGGTGAACCTCATGTTGGATGTTATCTTTTAGAGTCCCTATGAAGACATCAATCCTATGCTTCTTTGGAATATCATTTACCCTTATACTAAATTTTTGGAATTACTCAATGTGCTCTGCCATTGAACCCTTTTGTTTGAGATTTATCAATTGGCTAAAGAAGGTGTTTTTCTTTGCCTGCTCATAATGTGCTATCATTTACTCCGTGAAAATTTACCAGGTGACAAGTACTTTATGAGAACAACGCTGTCTATGCCATACAAACTGATTCGGTTCTAAATATAAATATGAAATATGTACCTTTTGTAACAGTTGCACATCATGTAAATCAAAATATTTCTCCATTTGTAGTATCCAATTTACCGGATCCTTTCCATCAAACTTCTTGATATTGCTTTTCTTGATTTTAGGAGCTCAATCTTGGAACGACTGTAACTCTATAATTTCGGATAATTAAGGTTTGAAATATCGACCTATGATAGCCATATAAGTCCTCTTTCTAACCCCGCAATTCTGATCGCAATTTGATTCCTGAAGAAGGAGTTATGTCCAATCTCCCGCGATGGCCTAATTATAGACTAGTTCAATAGAGCGAGCTTGTACGACGTACCATTTGTCACTGTTTCGACCTTAGGTTCTAAAAATGGTACCCAACAAACAATAGTATTTTTTCTTTCTATCGATTCTTACGAAATTTGAATCAGATGCATCAAGAGAGAGTTAGATTTAACATAAACATATTAATTTATACCTAGATGAGAAAGTTTAAGTGAAATTAAAATTATCGACGAAACTAGTATTTGTCTATCTACATACATTAGTTTTTTTAGCACTATAAAATTTAATCGTCTAATATGCAATATGATCAATATGCTATTCAACATTTTATATAAATAATTTATTTTCCTTGTTAAGATTTTTTTTGGATCAATATGCTATTCAACATTTTATATAGATAAATCATTTTTTTTGGTTAAGATTTTTTTCGAGAGGTTGGAATTTTTATTTAACACCATTCAAAATTAAATTAAGTCAAATGGTTAAATATTCAACTATCAAACCTTACACTCAGTTAAAGACGCTCAATTAGGAAAACCAGAGTTGTGTGGTGGTGAAGTACAGTCCAGGCAGCTTGAGTTGGTGATCAAATCTATGACTATCCACTCTTGCACTAAAGTACCGAGGGGTATAGGCAGTTTCGTGCATACAACATAAAAAAAAACCTGTATCAAACCTGTATCCTTTTTAATATTGGAAACCGAAACCTAGAGTTGTCATTAGTGACATACTTGGAATCCCTTGAGTTCTCGGAGACCTCAACTTAATTAAAAGATCAAACCCGTACCCTTTAAAATATTGTAAACTGAATCTAGAGTTGTCATTAGTGACATACAAAATCTTTTCTTACCCATGATTAATCCTAAAGCTATCAGCACTGCACTAATGTATCGTTCAAATCTTTCTAACCTCCACATGCACTAATGAATTGTTCAAATCTTTCTTACCTATGCAGTTTGAATTGACTTTTATTGGGCAAATATGTAAGTTTGAATTGATTTTTAGTGGCCTAATATGTAAGTTTGAATTCATTTATAGTTATATGTTCTTCTCTTTCTAAAATAAAGGGATGAAATATGTTGGAGTCACTATTTCGGTTACACCAAAATCCTTAGGTGTTAGTAAACAGACACATCGCTAGATTTAATCACATGCCAGGAAACACAATGGGAGCCTTGGATCATCCTTTTACATTGCCATTAACGGGGAGTACAATGATCTCCCCCCAATGCGAGTGAGGCTCTGATACCACTTGTTGGAGTCACCATTGCCGTTACACCAAACCCTGCAAGTGTTAGTAAACAAACACATCGCTAGATTTAAGCACATGCCGAGAAACACACGGGAGGTTGGATCATCCTTCTACACCGCCATTAATGGGGAGCACAACAAAACATTCTTTATTTCACTTAATGATATTGGGTTAATTTTATTTATTACAAAACTGGTGAGATTACTGCAAATCGATTTCAAACATCAAAACTCTAGAGGTCGGAGTTGGTGATGTGATTTGGCTGGAGCTGGTGATGTGACTTGTATTTATTTTGCTTGTATCCTCTTACACTTACACTACTGGCGTATGGGTGAGGCCTCCAGAAATTTATAGGACTTACATTTATTTTGCTTGTATCCTCCTACACTAGACATTTATGAGTGACACCTCCATTAATTTAAATCACAATAAAAACACACCAAATAAAAAAACAATACACTAAAGGTGTATGTGTGATGTCTCCAAAAATTTATCAAACTTACAAACAGATTTAAGCCGCACTGACAACACAACCAATAGAAAAAAACAAACGTTACCTTAAATTTTCTAAACCCGATTCATGCATGATCCATGCTCTCCCTTAATTATTAAGTTTTAGAATCTTAAACAAACGTTACCTCCAATTTTCTCAACCCAATTCTTGCATCATCAATGCTCTCCCTTGTTTTTAGGTTTTGGAATCTTTTGCAGAATATAACATAATTTTGTAGTTTGGATTCTTCCAAATACCAATTTGTATTCTCACGAGTGTTACTTTCCATTTAGATGGATGACCAATAAGGCGCAAGTAACTACGAGCTGTGGGTCATTGCAGAATAGGATTGACATGGAATCCATACTCTGCACAAGATGCTTTCATACTACTATAATTCTGACCCATCAAACGTACACAAATTTACAAGGCCATCCATCCATATTATATATATATATATATATTCTTGTCAGGCACCGATAAACGTGGCTACGCTTATTCAAGCCAAGACGGTCCATAATCCATTATATAATGTTTCACAATATTAGATGGTACACAATAGTTCAATTTTATATGTTAAAATACAATTGCAATAATATTTTATTCTGAAATTCTTAGCTATCTTTTCTATTGGAAACAATTGAATATTATTCAATAGTTGTACACGTGATTTTATATGTAAAATATTATTGCAATAATATTCTATTCTGAAATTTCTTAGGTATCTTTTTTATCGGAAACAATTGAATATTATCCAATAGTTGGACACATGAAGTTTGTATTAAAAAATTTCGACGTTCCTTTCATTAAAGTTATATTTAATAGTATTGAGACGTGGTTGAAATGGTTACATACATGTAATATCCATGTCAATCTAACAAATCAAGGCTGAGCATATTCTCCAACGAATTTTGACTTTATTTTAAACATTTCAAGTTAATGTAATCGACCGTGAAATTTTACTATACCCACGTAAAATTTTACTATATCTACTTTTTATTGGATTATAAGAGATTTATTTTTAAAATATTTTTTATTAAAATAATTAAGTATGTATTTATTTTTAAATTTTACTATAGTAGATATAGCTTTTAAATCAAAAAAATCTCATTTTTATTTTAAAAGGGTTATCTTTCCACTCATTTTAAGAATGGAAGGAATCACAGATTTCTAGTTGTACAATGTGCTGCATTGTGCAACAATAAAGTGTGAAATATTTTTATTATATTTCTTGGTATTGGGTTGTTATCCCACCAAACATATTTATGTGCTTTATTGTCCAACCGTGAAGTGTGAAATTTGTTTACCATATCTCTTTGTATTAGGTCATTTGGGTTGTTATCCCATCAAGCACATTCTACAATTCAGTATGTGCTTCATTGTTCAACAATGAAGTGTGAAATATTTTGACCATATTTCTTTGTATTGGGTTGTTGTCTCACAAGGCACATTCTACAATCCATTATGAGGGCATGTGTGATTTCTTCCATATTCAATGTATTAACACATGTCCTTTTAACATATATATAAAAAAGGAGAGATGGTAAAAATATTTCACTTTCACTTTCAAACCATAAATAAAATATTTTTTGATTTTGTGTTAACAAATATAATTTTAAACCAACTTTAAAGAGATAAAGTAAGTAAAAGTAATAATAATCATAATAAAGTATATAAATATTTCAATATACAAAAGTAAATTGTTTTTATATATATATTTATATATAAGGATAAAGAAGTAATTAAAAATAAAATAATTAAGAGGTGTTATTCATTCAATTCTTAATATAAAATTAATAATGTTAAAGTCAAAAAATATGAATTATAATAAAAATATTCATTATGATTCATAAATAAAATATATTATTATACAAGGTAATATTGTGATATATTATATAAATAAAAATATTTTATTATTTTAACAGAAATAAAACATTTCAATTATTATTATTATCCAATCCAATTTTAAGGTCACCAGAGACACCAAATTGGTGTATGAGACCCCTTTGTTTGTGAGACAAGGGACCAAATTGGTGTATGAGACCCCTTTGTTTGTGAGACAAGGGACCCATCTCCGTGCAACCATTTGAATGCACAACCATTTGAATGCGAAGACTTACATACTCTACACCCTCTGGTTTTGAACATGTGACCTCTTAGGAGGAAACACATGCTCTTAACCATTAGGCCCACTCAAGTTGTAAATTAAATTTATAAAAAAAACTTATCCTTCAAATATTTTAAAGCATTTCAAGGAGTTTTAGTATTTTACATTTTTCCCAAGTATATTTTTAGGTTAATTTTGTCTAAAATATAGCAAATATGTGTTGGAAATGCAAAGCCAAAGCATACTTTTAAGACATTGTATCCATTCATTCAGTCAAAAATGCAATTTAAATAATGAAAATTAAGCATTATATCTATATCTATATCTATATCTATATCTATATCTATATCTATATCTATATCTATATCTATATCTATATCTATATCTATATCTATATCTATACTTACTTACTTTTTGAGGTGCAAACATTTGTTCAACTTTTACACTGTAAAAGACATTTGTATATTAAGAGAAATGATTCTTCTTTGCACATGGTAGATCCATGCTAAATCTATAAACAATGAACTTGAACAATTAGAGTGAGACTATTTTTATAATACTTTTAATTAAAACTAATCAAATATGTATGTTTGTTTTTTATTTTTTTAATAAGTAATGTGAGTCTTGAGATAAATGAGATGCCTAACTTGTGGATTGAGAAGTATAGTGACACAACGTGCTGTGAAAATCACCTTGGGATCACACTTATGGGAAGCACCAAATAAACACCAAATTCCAACTAGTGACCTTTACACCACGAAGTGGTTTAACAAAACACCTATTCATTTTTTTAATTTTATTATGGTTGAAATTATTTTTTAATTTAACGAATAATTTATTTTAATTCTAAAAGGGATACGGCAATGAGGCCTTGGATAGACGATGAGTGTGTGTGTTCTTAAGGCACTCCTAGATGTTAAAACATCATTTCAATTCCTCGCTCTACTCAGGTTTTATTCTCAGACATGACCATAATGTAGGCTCACCAATGGAAAACTTACAAAAAAAATAAATTCTGAAAGGACACATGCCAACTCGATGTTCAACATGGAAAGAATTACACATCTCCCACATAATGGGTTGTAAAATACACTTCTTGGTGCAACAATGAACCGAGAAAGCATAATTAGAGTGATAATATGTTTCATAATACTTTTAATGAAAAATAATCAAATATGTATATTCATTTTTTTAATTTTATTATAGTTGGCATTGTTTTTTAATTTAAAGAATATTTTGGTGGAAACATTATTAACTATTGTTCAGATAAGGTGCGAGGGAGAGTGACGAAAACCTCAGATAGTTTGTAGTTTGGTGCTAAGTCTGCTTTCAGGGTTTCATGGTGGGTCTTGCATGGGGGAGCGTCACTCCCTCCTACAAGCAAGCCGTCACGGAGGGCGGAAAGGAGGAGGGAGGGAAGCTATTCCGAACTCCATTGGAGAAAAGATCAAAAGCAAGAGGTAAGGAATCAGAGGGAAGCAAGGAGATCTCGGATCAGGAAGAAAAAAACAGACTGCGAATCAAGAAAGGGAGAAGGAAGGCAGTAGCGGGAAAATGCCTTGTACGAAAACTACGGGAGTCTATAAACCCAAGTCGAGCACCATCCCGAGGGTCATACTAAATGATCCGGAGATTCAAGTGCACAGTGACCATATGAAAGAACATGCAATCATCTGCAAGTTCATGGGGTTAGGGCCAACAGAGAAAGCTCTGCACATATGGATAAGGAGTCATTGGAAGCCTAAGGGAGAGATACATTTTCATATAGGATCTAAGGGATTCTTCATAGTGGTGTTTGTGAGCCTAGAGCACAAAGATAGAGTGTTTGAAGGAGGACCCTACTTCTTCGCAGCGGCAGGACTCTACATGCGCCCATGGTCGATGAACTTCTTTCCAGAATGCGAAACATTCACATCAGTACCAGTGTGGATCAGACTTTACTCACTACCTCTGGACTACTGGCAACCAGAGTCGTTGAAAATTATCGGCAACAAGTTGGGGCATTTCCTGAAAATATCCGAGGCAACTCTCAAGGGTAGATACACCTCCTTCGCCCGAATATGTGTGGAAATGGACCTGTCTGGAGCTCTTCCAGAAGCAATAAGCTTAGAAGTATATGATGAGGAATGGGTGCAAATGGTAGACTATGAGCATATACCATTCAGATGCCGCAAATGTCATTAACATGGACATCTATTTAGAGATTGTCCCACAAACAATGTAGAAAACAATGGGAAAACCTCTATGGACAAAGACCATGAGGGCTTCACCAAGATTGGGAGTAAAGGGAAAGGGGGTAAAAGATCACACAAGAAAATGAGCGATGATAGACAAACAAAACACAACAGTTTCAAAATCCTAGAGGATATGGAGGAGAACGTGGAGACAACACGGGTTAATGAGAACGTCCCCAAGGGGCAGGTCATGGAAGCGGACATGGAATACATCACAGCAAATAACTAGCAGACGGAGGAGACACAAAACTGCATGGAAATTAGCAAGGACCAATAAATGACCCCAAGTGAGGTAGACATGGAGGATCATGAGCTGTAGGAGATTCTAGATAGGGAAAACCTGGATCTAGAACAATTTTTGGAACAAGGAAAGAACAAAGGAGTAGACTCATTACCCAAAGAAGACTATGACTGAGTCCAACAACTCTATCTATGGAGGGCACAAGCGAAGGGAAATGGGGTCAAAAGAAACCACGAAAGTCAAGAGCAGAGTGGGATCAAGATGATGGAGAATCAACAGATGCTAGAAAAGAGGAAGGAAAAGACAGAATGAACCGCTTACCGAATGCGGGAAACTTCTGATTAACTCAGGTAAGATGAAAGATCTTACCAGCTATTGCTTTACTAATATTTCTTAATGAAGCTTACAACATGGAACATTAGAGGTTTAGGTAGTAGAATGAAACAGAGAAACTTGAGTAATAGAATAAAAGAAGTAAAACCAGACATGGCATTTATTCAAGAGGAAAAATGTTCAATGGAGAAAATAAGAGAAATTCATAGCAAATGGTTAATCAAGTATGAGCATTTGAAGGTTAAAGCTAAAAACTCTGCAGGAGGGATTCTTACGTTATGGGATCCTCATAAATTGGGAATCCTGGATGCAGAAACATCTAGGAACTATCTTTCTTTGGTTTGTAGTCCAGTAGGTGACAAAAAGACTTACATGATAACCAATGTATGTGGCCCTTAACAGCAAGCAGATAAGCTCAAGCTTCTCACCTCTTTGGAGGAGCTTAGAGCTCGTCACCCCAACATACCCTGGATACTAGCAGGGGATTTCAATATGATAAGATCTCTTTCGGAAAAAAAAGGAGGTATGTGACAACTTGGTAGGGACTGTGAGGCCTTCCAAGAATTCCTCATGAACATGGGACTGGTGGACACAGAGACTATAAATGGAACCTTCACTTGGAACAATAAAAGAGGAGGAATTTCGCAAGTGGTGTCAAAACTGGACAAGTTTATTGTTTCTGAGGATCTCATTCTCATAGGATTAGCAATCACTGCGTCCATTCTGCCTCTTTGAGGCTCGAATAATTGGCCTATATAGCTAAAAGCCTCCTTTACGGTCACTCCGAGGAATAGGCCGTTCAGATTCGAAAATGCCTAGCCCTCTCACCCCAACTTCACTAGTCACACTGACACCTGGTGGAAAGAGGATTTGAATATTCAAGGAACCAAGATGTATATGCTCCAGCAGAGATTGAAACACATCAAATCCAAACTCAAGGAATGGAACAAAAAAAGAATTTGGCGACATCATCAAATCCAAAAAGAGTTCGGAACAAAAACTCCAATAAATAAACCAAATCAGCATCACAGAGGGCTTCAACGAGGAAAGACAGAACCTAACTGATTCTTTGTAGAAAGAATGGGAAGAACACTACCTACAAGAGGAAACGTTTTGGAAACAAAAATCTAGGAACCAATGGCTCAAAGAGGGAGAGAGGAATACCAAGTTCTTCCACAAATCCACTATGGCCCATAGTGCAAATAACATAATCACAAAGCTAAAGGATTCTCAAGGAATTGAGCTTATATCTCACAAGGATATGGAGACAATCCTAGTACAACATTTCTCTGACATTGCCAAGGAGCCAATGGAAGATAGAACTAGGTTCATTGAAAGAATGACTAAGAACATCCCCAATTTGGTCACAAGGAGGACAACCATAATCTGAATAGGCCAGTCTCGAAAGAGGAGGTCAGTGAGGTGATCAAGAAAATGTAGAGTGGAAAAGCACCAGGCTCGGATGGTTTCAATGTTGATTTCTTCAAAGCCTGCTGGGACATAGTTAAGCAGGACATTCTTGAGGTGGTGGAGGACTCAAGACAACAAAAAAAGGTGTTGAAAGCTCTAAATGCGACCTTTATAGATTTAATCCCCAAAAAGGAGAATACTATTACTGCAGAGGGATTCAAACCCATTGCCTTTTGCAATGTGGTATACAAAATCATTTGCAAAGTGATAGCAAATAGACTCAAGCCTCTACTACCTTCACTCATCTCTGAAGAGTAAACAGGGTATGTGGAAGGAAGAAAAATTCTTAACAACATCATCCAAGCACATGAGGTGGTTCACTCTCTCAAAAGCAATAAGAAAGCTGGCATGATCATTCAACTGGACCTAGTGAAGGACTATGACAAACTCAACTGGTCTTACATAAGAGCTACTCTGAAAGCCTATGGATTCGACCAAAATTGGATAAGATGGATCATGGCGCTTGTCACCACAACTAGTTTCTCCATTTTGCTTAATGGAGCTCCCTCTAATATTTTCACACCCTCTAGAGGGCTCTTACAAGGTGAGTTGCTTCTCCTTTCTTCTTTGTCCTCATGATGTAAGGACTGGGCAGGGCAGTCAAATTGATAAATGTTGAAGGAATAATTTAGGGGATCAAGCTAACCCTGAATGGAGAGGCTAACACTCATCAACAATTCATGGATGATACTATGCTACAGGGGGTTCCCATAGTTAGGGAGGCGAGGGCAATTAAAGAGATCTTAAACGACTTTACTATGGCAGCAGGCATTGAGGTAAGCCAAAACAAGTCCAAAGTTTTCTTCTTTAACACTAATATTTCTATTCAGAATAACATCACTAGAGTTCTTGGTTTTCAAAGGGAACAATTTCCCTCCCAATATCTTGGCATACCTCTTATAGGAAAACCTTTATATAAGAAAATATGGGAACAGTTTTTAAACAAGCTTCAAGACAATATTGGTAATTGGAATTGTTGTGCTTTAAACCTGGCAGGGCGACTGGTGCTCACTCAGGCGATTTTGCAGGCCATTCCCATATTTATGTTTGCAGCTTTCCCTGCTCCTCAAGGCTTCAAGCAGCAAATAAGAAGCATTCAAAGAAACTTCCTGTGGGGCAGAGGGGAAAAGAAAAATAAATGGGCTCTTGTAGCTTGGGATAAGCTCTGCAAGCCCAAAAACCATGGAGGTTTGGGTTTGTAGGATCCTGACATTCTACGTCAAGCTTCTGGGGCTAAGCTTGGGTGGCGTTGGATCAAGGTGCGGGTGCACCTTGGGCCAAGCTTCAAGACAATATTGGTAATTGGAATTGTTGTGCTTTAAACCTGGCAGGGCGACTGGCGCTCACTCAGGCGATTTTGCAGGCCATTCCCATATTTATGTTTTCAGCTTTCCCTGCTCCTCAAGGCTTCAAGCAGCAAATAAGAAGCATTCAAAGAAACTTCCTGTGGGGCAGAGGGGAAAAGAAAAATAAATGGGCTCTTGTAGCCTGGGATAAGCTCTGCAAGCCCAAAAACCATGGAGGTTTAGGTTTGTAGGATCCTGACATTCTACGTCAAGCTTCTGGGGCTAAGCTTGGGTGGCGTTGGATCAAGGTGCGGGTGCACCTTGGGCCAAGCTTTGGACAGAAATATGCCAGGGACTGGCAAGAACATGACTGTATTAGAATGACAGGACAAATCAAAGGTTCACACATCTGGAACCTTGCTTGGGAGAACAAAAGCATCATTCAGCAACATTGCTTTTGGGAAATTAAAGTAGGGGACCAGGCCCGCTTCTGGGAGGATAGTTGGCAACAGGAACCTATCATGATTAGGGATGAACTGGTAGCTCTCAAGAGGGCTACAAATAGCAAAGGGCTCTCACTAGTAAAAGATTTCTGGGATCAGGGGAGAGATAAGGAAAAATGGAGGAAATGGAAGAACCTAGGTTATAATGGGGAGAACCCTTTGAAGGCCATGGCGAAGATTTTAGTTAAGAATTTAGAATAGAGAAGAATCTTGTTCTCCTCCTCTCCGGACCAACTTAGATGGGGAAAGAATAATGAAGGTAACTATAATCTCAATGAAGCCAAATAGGTAATCACAGGTTATAACTCTGTAAATGCCGAGAAAGTTTGGCAGGAGCTATTGCATTCTCCACAGTGGATGAAAGTCAAACTTTTTATTTGGCTAGTTCATCAAAAGAAAATTCTCACTTGGGATAACCTTCTCAAGAAAGGTTTCATTGGTGCCCCTAAATGTTACCTATGTGGCTCGCAGGAGGAAACGATCGATCACCTTCTAGATCTTTGTTCTTACTTTGCTAGAATTTGGATTGGGTAGCTTCCAGATTCATATAAAGTGACAGGGATAGGCTCAGCATATCCAACACTTCAACAAATCGGAGAAAGAACTTCTCAGACAATGAGATTATCGACAAGGCCTGGAGTCTGGTGCGAGGCTTTGTCATCTGAAACATTTTGAAAGAACATAATATCTAGATCTTCAGAGATAAAGCTAGAGAGCCCCTACTTATCATCAATCAGATTTTGAAACAACTCAAGGAAACGGTTAGGATCACGTTGAGAAAAAACCCCTCGAATCCCCCTCTTCCTCATAAAGTGCACATTCTCACCAATATGGATCTCCAATCCCTCAACCCTCATGGGACAAAGAAGAATATAAGCACAATTAGCACTGGGGATGGAGGCTGGCAACCCCCTCCACAGGGCTTCTTCAAAGTTAATACCTATGGCGCTTCCAAGGGAAATTTAGGGGTAGCGGGTTTTTGAGGAGCCATAAGGGACTTTGAGGGGTTAATAATTTACATTTTCCATGGCCACCTGGAAAAGGGTACCAATAACATGGTTGAACTTTTGGATCTTGATCAATGTATGGAGGTTCTAATGGAAACAAATTTACAGAATGTCATAATTGAAGTAGATTCGGATTTGGTCATCAAAGTAGTCAAGAACATTCAAAATGGGACCTCTCCTAAAAAAGTGTCAAGACACTGGAAGTTGCCGCAGTTGTTTTACCATATCCAATCTCACTTTCACATCCTTAAGACTATAAGATTTGTCCATGTTAGGAGGATGGCGAATATGCTTGCAGATAGGTTAGCCAATGAGGGCGTGACCAATAAAGATAGGGATCTATGGTTTTCGTGGGATCTAGTACCTGAAGGGAAGCTGCGGAAGGAATGCGTAACTCTGGCTAATGCAGACTAGAGTTCGTGGATGAAAAGGGCTGACACCGGAGACAGAGACGGTGAATACATAGCCTAATTCATCTTAGTGTTTTGTTCAACGGGTTATTAGATGCAGGTTTGGACTCGAGCATTGGAATCTTTGGCTCTTCTGGCTCAGCTGGTCTCTAATGGAGACTCCATGTGGATAGCTCAGTCAGGCCGGAAGCAGATTGACTGGAAGGAATACTTGGATAATACTCTTTGGGCAGTTTCTGGTTCATCGCATAGGCTCGAGGTTGTTCCTAGCTTTGTGGTTGGGGTGGGCGCTTCCACCTTGGTGGTGATTCAGGAAGCCGAGAGAAGAGAGAATTCCGCTCTTACGTCGAGCGGTGTGGGTTTGAGCGACCACTTTAGGTCAGGTGTTGAAAGTGGTTTTTGGTATATCGCGCAGGCTATGGGTGGTTTCCAATTTATCGCGCAGGCTCTGGGTGGTTTCCGGTGTCGACGCTAGAGCATGCGATTCCACTCAGGTTGTGGCATGTGGCACCGAGATGAGAGAGAAAAATTGCTCTCATCGCGCGGTATCTCTGTTAGGGTCCCACCCTAACCCCCTTATTTATGTAGTGGGATTGAGTCATAGTAAAGAGTCAATAAAGCCCATATTAATAATTGTAAGTGGTTATCCCGCAATTAACGACGGGACCACAGTTAGTTGCAAATGGGCCATGGTATTAGATAGATGGTATTAATAAAACCCATGGTATTGATCCATGGTATTGCATGTATGAGTCATATATAAAGGATAAAGACTCCCCGCGAGGAGCATCATGTCTTATTTTTGTATCGAGATCTGCTCTATTGGAGGTTGCCCCCTCGAAGAGGCCAGTGAACATTGCTTTCTGAATAATAAAATATTTGTTGTTGTCTCTAACTATTCTATGTTCTGGGTATCTTTCTTTGCATATTCTGTATTTGGGTATCTTTTTGCAGGTTAAGAGCATAACAAGTGGTATCAGAGCACTTTCCAAGGCCGGTGGGATCTCCATTTCTTAGAAAATTGTTTTTTGGCTAGAGACGTGTTTTGGCGTCTTTAAACCACGGGATCTGTCGTTGAGTGCATAAACCTGTGGATTTGGGGAGGCATGCACGTAGGAAATACAAGAGGTGGTCACGCTTGTTGGACTCCCTTGTAACCCTTGTGGGTACCCCTTCGAGTAGTAGCACATTAGACAAAACCGTGTATGG
The DNA here is from genome assembly GCA_000404065.3 of Pinus taeda. Taxonomy (NCBI): domain Eukaryota; kingdom Viridiplantae; phylum Streptophyta; class Pinopsida; order Pinales; family Pinaceae; genus Pinus; species Pinus taeda. The sequence goes on from APFE030529386.1 coordinate 40,762, forward strand.
ATTGTCTTCCAAGTACCTTCTGGGTATATCGGAAGCCCCTTAGCTCCTCTACAACCTCGCCATAGATAAACCGTCGGTCGTCTTGCTGCTACAGTACACCGAGAACAACACTCGGAGAGATTACTCGCCCGTACGATAGGGTAGTCGGGTTGTATCGCTAAGGGTACGGTTAATCCTCCTTAGTCAGAGCCCTGAAACATTGGGCCGAGTACTACTGTCAGACCCTTATGTATATTGCGATCTGTAGCACTTGACACTCCTCGAAACCATAGTTCCCTTTTCTATCTTGGGATCATGCATCATCTCCACCAGATCCGCTCGCGCAAAGGGGTGCAGCAGCAGCAGACATCACTCCCGTAGTTCCGACCAGCCATTCCGATCTATTAGATCCATCAGATCCGCAGCAGCAATCTGTTCTGCCGTTCAGAGCTATCCGATCCACCATTCAGATCTCTCAGATCCATCGAATCTGAGTAGTTGTGTGGGGTTCCTATATTGGGGCATGATTTTCGCATGACTTTTGGTAGCATTGACATTTTGAGAATTTAGTTACTGCAGTATTCCTAAGGAAGGAATAAAACTCCGTTAGGAGTTTTCCCCAAAAAAAAAAAAATCTAAGATCTTCTAGGGCGCTTATTGGTGATCTAGCCCATTAGAATCAGGACGACGAGCTGAGTGCGGTGGTACCATTCAACTCTTAGTGAAATTGTTTTTTGGGCGGTCCCAAATTTCAAGAGCATCAGGTCGGTGCATGGTAGAAACTAGAGCTCAAGCTATGGCCAATGAGAGGATGGACAAACTAGAACAAACCTTGCAATCCCTCCAACTTCAGCTTGACAGACTAACTAGCATAATCTCGAAGGGCAAGGAGGAAGCCCACGAGGAGGTGTATATTGGAAATGGACACAGTGAGGGTGAGCCTAGCCACTCTCTTCACCTCTGGGGCCCCCATCAACAATCCCATCCATGACCTCCCAAGTTGGATATGCATAAATTTGATGGTTCTCACCCGGCAGCATGGATAGCACAAATGGAGCAGTATTTCAATCTGAATAACATCTTAGATAATGAGACTCAGCTTATGGAGGGGAGCATGTACTTGGACACTGAAAGGTGGCAATGGTGGGAATGACATCAACGTTGCAATGGACCTTTTGTGACTTGGACCACCATCAAAAAAGCTCTTACAGACCGCTTTGACCAAGAATCTTCTTTTTTGGGTCATCTTACTAAGCTCCGACAAACTGGCATAGTGGATGAATATGTTACAGCCTTTGAAGCCTTAGCCTTCCGCACTAGGGGTCTCTCAGATGTGTTCTACACGGAATGTTTTATCAGTGGTCTTAAAGAAGCCATAAAAGCCCATGTCCTACTGCACCACCCTCCCACATGGATGGAGGCTTGCAAGGTAGATTGTAACGTGGAATGTGCGTTAGCAGCCCAATACAGTCACCCAAATTTCATAGCTAAGGGTCGCCCCCCACAGGCTCACAGCACGACTCAAACACTTAAGGTTCAAAACGTGTCACCTGCAAAAATGGACGAAAGAAGAAAGCAAGGATTATGTTACTACTCTGATGAAAAATACTCCCCAGGTCATAAATGCAAGGAGCCCAAATTTTTTCAAATTGATGCAACTGATTACAGCTCATCGGAGGAAGATCCACCACTAAAGGAACATGAGGTGGTAGAAGAGGACAACCAAAAGGACAATGTCCCTGACGAATCCGTTATTTCGCTGCATGCTTTGGCCGGGATTTCTTCACCTCAAACTCTCAAAATCAGAGGTTTTATTAAACATCACCCAGTGGTAGTCTTGATTGATAGTGTAAGTACACATAATTTCATCCATCAAAAAGTCGTGGAAGTAGTGCGTTGTTTTGTACGAGCAGTTTCTAACTTCCAAGTCCAAATTGCGGATGGGGCACAATGAAATGTGAAGTCCGCTGTGAAAATGTCAAACTTCAAATGGAGGATTATCAGTTGAAGACCCAAATGTTTGCCATACACATGGGAGGGTGCGACATTTTCCTCGGTGCTGAATGGCTTCGCACCCTTGGGCCAATCACAATGGATTTCCAGGAGTTATATATGAGTTTTAAGCAGAACAACTCCACACATACCCTCCGTGGACTCCAGGCTGGAGCTCCCTCTATCATCAGCTCGCATAGGATGGAAAAATTGCTAAAAAAGGGCCATCATGGAGTTATAGCTCAATTTAATGCCATCCAGACAGTCGAAACCAAGTCTCTTCCGATTCATCCTGAGATGAAACAGATTTTAAATAACCATCTGCCAGTCTTTGACAAGCCTCATGAGCTTCCACCCTCGAGAGGGGAACATCATCGTAGCATCACCTTGGTTCCAGGGGCCCAACCCCCAAATGTGCACCCATACAGATATCAGTTCACCCAAAAGAATGAAATAGAAAAAATAATCAAGGAACTTTTGGAAGCAGGTGTCATTTGTCCCAGCATTAGTCCTTATTCATCACCGGTTGTCATGGTGCTCAAGAAAGATGGGGAGTGGCAGATGTGTCCAGACTTCAGGGCCCTCAATAAGTTTATAGTCAAAGATAAATTTCCCATCTCGGTGGTTGATGATTTGCTGGATGAACTCAATGGGGATCAATTCTTCACTAAGCCGGATCTTCGCTTAGGCTACCACCAAATTTGCATGAAGAAAGTTGACATTCCAAAGATTTCTTTCTGAACTCATGAAGGCCATTATGAGTTCATGGTCATGCCATTCGGTCTTTGTAATGCCCCATCTAACTTTTAGAGCCTTATGAACCACCTTCTCAAACCATATCTCAGGAAATTTGTCCTTGTCTTCTTCGATGACATCCTCATCTATAGTTGCACTTGGGCTGCACATCTTCAACATGTAGATCTACTCTTGCAACTGCCTCCACAAGCATAAATTATTTGTTAAGATGTCCAAGTGTTCATTTGGCATGGAAGAAGTTGAGTATTTGGGCCACATTGTGGGGTGTGAAGGTGTCAAGGTGGACCCCAAAAAGATCCAAGCAATGTAGGATTGGCCTCAACCTAAGACCTTGAAGAGCTTGAGAGGATTTTTGGGTCTCACAGGCTATTATCACAAATTTGTCCGCAATTATGGTCGCATAGTGAAGCCCCTCACTCAACTCCTGAAGGAAAATTCATTCTTCTAGAATGAGGACGCACAACATGCATTTACAGCTCTCAAAAATGCCATGTGCTCCACTCCAGTATTAACACTCCCTAACTTCACCAAACCTTTTGTCATTGAATGTGATGCTTCAGGTACGGGTATTGGGGCGGTCTTAATGCAAGAAGGATTTGGGCCAATCTACCTATGAGAAGGAAATGATGACCATTTTACATGCAGTAGAGACCTGGCAACCTTACTTATTGGGGTGACGTTTCCAAATCCGCACAGACCGTCACAGTCTTAAATATTTTTTGGAGCAACGCCTATCCTCCCCATAACAAAATAAATGGTTTTCCAAAATGCTGGGATATGATTATGAGATAATTTACAAGAAAGGACAAGAAAATAGTGTAGCAGATGCATTATCTCGCCAATTTGAGGAGGGAAGTACCCTGTTAGCAATTTCCCTTCCCATTCTAGAAGGGATTGAAGAGGCTCGCAGGGAATGGTTTTCACATCCCGGGCTCTCCCAACTCATTTCTCAATTGCAGGCGGATCCAAATTCCACCAAGGGCTACTCATGGCAGGATGAGATTCTTCGTTACAGGGACAGAGTCGTAATATCACCAACATCCACCCTCAAAAGTCGCATTCTGGCAGAATTGCACTCATCCCCCATTGCAGGACATTCAGGCTTTCAGAAGACGTATGCTCGCACCAGAAGATCATTTTTTTGGACAAGCATGAAAAAGGACATCCTTAATTTTGTAGAAGAATGCAATATCTTTCAACGCCACAAAGGGGAGACCGTCAAAGCACCAGGCACATTACAACCATTGCCTATCCCGATAGCAATATGGACGGAGGTTTCTATGGATTTCATTACAGGTCTTCCAAAGTCAGGAAATAAGTCAGTCATCATGGTGGTTGTGGAAATTTTTTTGAAGTATACTCATTTCTGTGCCCTACCCCACCCGTTTACACGGACTTTGGTCGCTCAATCTTTCATGGATGAGATCTTCAAATTGCATGGCATGCCCACTTCTATTGTGTTCGATCGCGACCCGATCTTCACTAGTAATTTTTGGAAGGAACTCTTCAGGCTACCAGGCACCCAACTAAAACTCAATACTTCTTATCATCCACAAACAGATGGTCAAATTGAAGCCGTCAACAAATGTCTGGAAACCTACCTTAGGTGTTTCACTTCAGAAAAGCAACATCTTTGGGTACAGTGGTTACCTCTGGCTGAATGGTGGTAGAACACCAACTATCATGCCACCACCAAAATGACTCCTTATGAAGCAGTATATGGTCAACTCCCTCCTTCCCCTACTTCTTATATCAAGGGATGCTCAAAGGTACAAGCAGTGGATCAACTCCTACAAAACCGTTCAATGATGCTCACCCATCTTAGAGAGAATCTTCATCAAGCTCAAAACCGCATGAACCAACAGGTAGACCAGCATCACTCAGAGCGCCAATTTCAAGAAGGGGATCAGGTATTTTTGAGGCTGCAACCATATAAGCAAACATCACTCAAAGACAAGGGTTGTCAGAAACTATCTCCAAAATTCTACGGACCATATCAAGTACTTCAGCGCATTGGAGAAGTAGCATACAAGTTGGCTTTGCAACCTATTGCAAAAATCCATCTAGTTTTCCATGTCTCATGCCTCGAGAAAGTGATTGGGAACAATTGCAAAATTCAAACCAGTCTACCTGAATTAGACGAGGAAGGGTCAATTTGGCTCCAACCTGAACAGGTCCTAGACACACGAGAACAACCCCTGCATGGCCGAGTGATTAAGGAAGTCCTCGTCAAGTGGAAAGACACCTCTCCGGAAGATGCAACTTGGGAACCAGCCACTATTCTTCAGCAGTTTTCGCAGCTTCAGCCTTGAGGACAAGGCTATTCT
>APFE030529388.1:7311-22120 GCA_000404065.3 Pinus taeda
CTAATACCATGGGCCCATTACATTATTATTAACTACTTGTGGTCCCTTACATGACATGGGTTAACCACCTTATTTATTTCTATGGCCCATCCCATTATTACAATATTACCTTGGGTACCTCCCTAGAAATAGATAGAAATGAAGCTTTATTATCAAACCCTTAAGGTAGGGCAACACCATACATTCACTCCTTAAGGAAGGAGAACACTCCACAAGCCATATGCCTGTTCATATAAGAATACTTCTCTTCCTATCTTTCCATGTGGAGTATCTAGCCTCTATATAGGCCTCATACATACAATACCATGCATCAATACCATGGTTTACTCATACCATCAACTAATACCATGGGCCCATTACATTATTATTAACTACTTGTGGTCCCTTACATGACATGGGTTAACCACCTTATTTATTTCTATGGCCCATCCCATTATTACAATATTACCTTGGGTACCTCCCTCGGTACCCCATATTACCCCCCCTAGGTACATAACAGATGCTGATGGCACGAGTGTGCCCCCGGGCATGCAAACCGAAGAGAGGGAAGGTGGCAATCCCGATGGTGGAAGACGTGGTTCTTCATGTAGTTCTCTTTATGGTAACAAGGATAGCGGACTCCCAAGTGCAACATGAGGCATCAAAGACCCAACTCCAGTTGGCTCTCGAATGCCTTAATCCGACCATGTTCAACTAGGCGGAAATAGTGACGGCCAACATGAAGAGACAACTTACCAACTGTCGTCGAGGCGAGACAAAACAGTTTGGCTATGGGTCCATCTTGATCCCACTCATGCTGGAGAGGGTGTCGGCACTGTAGTTGTAATATATGGACTTGGACGTGCCCGGACCGCGAGAGACTAGGATCACATGGTGGGCCCACGTTATGCCACGAGGAGGTGCGGTCGCCCAGTGTCATGGGGGGTATTGTTTCATGACTGGTTGGAGTGCCAGAAAATCTTTGTTGAGTACTAGCCATATGCTGGGATGGACTTTCATGGAGATCCCAACATGCAGTTTCCCCCTGGCGAGTAGTGGGATGATGGCGGTAAAGAACTTGATCACACTATTTTTTGTATTTTATTTTTTATGATGTTTTTTGGATTTTTTCATGCATACATCCTAATGAGGTAATCTATGGTATTTGTATATGTGGGACACATGAGGCCTGTAGGATTGGCTCCAGAGGTGCGGAAGGACCCACAAGGTATCATAGAGCTAGCCTTAGCCCCTCCAACTAGCGATTCGATAGAGATAGTTGCCCAAAATCTCAAGGGTCTGACGACGGGGATCCTTGATTACATGGGGATTGAGGAGGTTGCCATAGAGTTCCAGATTCATACAGTAGATGTGATACCTAGGGTGCACCGACTGTTGAGATGGGTTGCACGAGCAGTGGTGTGCTATAGGAAGCATAACCCACCATAGTAGACACCTAAGCTTTATTTCCTGCTGATTTTTTTGAGAGACATGTGCCTCGGATGTATGGAGAACACAGACTCTATTTGGACATATACATTTATTTTTTGAGCACCTCGGTGTGCCATATGATATATCTATATATATATATATATAATATATATATATATATATATATATATATATATAATATTCCTATGGTTCATTATTGTGTTTTTGAATGCTTCTATATGCTGTTTTGATTACATGTTATGCAAATCTCTGTCTAATACATGGTTGGCTAATGCATCAGTTAATGTTTTTAATTTATTTGGAATGCATTGAGATGTGATAAAATCAAAACTCCTTTCTAACAATTTAACCCATAAATACAACCTTAAAATCCAATGATCTCTGACGGAATAACGCCTATTAAGCTAGTAGGCAACAAGCTGAGAGTCTAGATTCACATCCAATGCACGAATGCCGAGGTTAATAGCCTCGGTGAGTAATTCAATAACAGCACTATATTCAGTGACATTGTTTGTGGTACAACCCAGACAAACACCTTGAAGGTCTACTGACTCACCGTGAGGATCGTAGATCACCCATGCCGCAAAAGACAGGTTGTGTGTACTGCGGTAGGCACCATCAGTGAAACCGATGTAAGGTGTACCAGACATCTTCATGAAGCAAAAGGCACAATAAGCGGCAATTATGCCTACAGACCAAGCCAAAACATGAAAACACACACACAAACAACACACCTGCTGAGAACACACGTATGTACAAATCAGAGTGCATGGGGTTCATGCATAATAGTTTTTCAGATAAAGCCCATTTTGGGGCTTGTCTAGAGGGTTCCCTTCATAATCAATCATCTCATAGGCCCCTTTTTGCAAAACTCGCTTTACAATATAAGGCCCATGCCACATGGACTCGAATTTGCCTACCCCCAACTTATCATTTGCTTGATCTTAAAGCGGGACTAAATCTCCTTCAACAAAAGAATGAGGATGGATAGTATGATCGAAGTGAGTTTTCACTCTCTTCTTCTATGCTTCAATAGCTAGAGAGGCTAGTCGATGGGTCTTATCTAGTCGCTCTAGATAGAGAAGGCGTTCTTCAACCGGAGTAGTGTTGGGGAGTAATTCGACGGCTAATTTCAGACAAGGGATCTCGCACTCAATGGGAAGGGTAGCCTTCAAGCCGTAAACCAATTGGAACAGGGTGAATCTGGTGGCATCCTTCACTGACATTAGGTAGGCCCATAAGGCAAAGAACAACATCAAATGCCAGTTGGACATGTGCATGCCAATGGTGCATTAAAGCATGGTAACTAGAACTTTGTTGATAGCTTCCACTTGGCCATTGGCCTAAGGATAGTACAGTGTCAAGCTATCATGCTGCAGGCCCAACTCGGTTGGATGACTGATTACAGAAGTGTTTTCCATGATCAATGACGATAGCCTGAGGGACTTCGAATCATGAAATAACATGATTGAACAAAAATTGTGCCACTGTGTGACTGTCTTCAGATAGTGTAGGCATCGCCTTGGCCCATTTTGTGAAATAATCAACAGCAATGATGATGTACCTATGCCCCCTGGCTGAGCAAGGGTTATAGGCCATATAATCAATGCCCCATTTGGCAAAAGAGCCGACGGTAACAACAAGGTGCAATGGAGGAGGAGGCGCGGGCATTTTGCATTGGTATATTTGGCACTCATGACAAGAGCAGATGGCAAGAATGCAATCCTTCAAGATGGAGGGCCAAAAATAACCTACACGGAGAATCTTTTGAGCAGTGGCATACCCGGACATGTGACCACCATAGGCTCCAAAATGGCATTCATTTAGAACTCATTTGGGCTTCCTCGAGTGTTAAACATTGGCAAAGAATAGTGTCGGTATCGAGTCGGTACAGGGTGTCCTCAATAATGCCTAAGGTTGAGAATGGTGGCAAATACGTCACCGAGCATCTTTTGACAAATCAAGACAAAAGGAGGACATTTGAAGATAGACAATAATGTCCCCATACCAAGGATCGAGGGTACTAATCAAGAACAGAGTTTGATCTGGAATATGGTCCTCTAACTGAGAGGGCACGATAGCAGATGGCAGAGAGAAAAGCAACTCAGCGAAGACGAGGGACTTCTTGCACTTGGCGGTGGTGAACTCCAAGTCGAACTCTTGGAGGATAACAATCCACTTTGAGTATTTTCTCCCCAGTAACTGACGTGACAAAATGTACGTCATCGATTTGCAATCAGAAATCACCATCGTGGTATGCAATAGTTTATAATGGCGGAAACGTTGGATGGCACAAACAGTCGCCAATGCCAACTTCTCAACATGGGCATAATAGGTTTCTGTATCAAGTAAATTGCGGCTAAAATAATAAACGACATGCTCAATACCATCATTATCATCTTGAACTAGAACCATGCCGATGGTGGTATCAGCAGCGGCTAAATAAAGAGTGTAGTGCCGGTGATAATCCGGGGGACGTAACAAAGGAGTAGAAACAAGGAGAGATTTGAGGTGCTCAAATGACTCTTGCGCAGCGGTATCCCAATGAAAGGGAGTGTTGTGTTTTAATAACCATGTATAGCCTTTAGCCACTTCGGCATAATTCGGAATGAATCGTCGTAAAAAACTGGCTTTTCCCTGCAAAATCTACAATTTCTCCAAAGAAGCGGGGGGAGGAAGATTCAGGATGGATTTGACTTTAAGAGGATCCGAACAGATACCCTCTCGGGAGACGATGAACCTGAGAAGTCTGCCGGACTCGACACAAAAAACACACTTATGCGGATTGAGCCGGATATGATAGTGTCTATAACGGAGAAAATTTTTACGAATGTGGGTCGGGTGGTCTTGGCATTTTACTGAATGAGCCAGAAGGTCATCCAGTTAAGGTTGCACAATGTGTCAAATATCATGAAACACGTAAGACATTTCACGTTGGAAGGTGGAACCGGCATTTTTTAAGCCGAAAGGGAGTTTCATATAAGTGAAAGTGCCCCACGGAAAGATAAAGGCAGTGTTGTGTTGATCTGTAGGGGAAATATTAATCTGGCTATAACTAGAAAAGCCATCCATGAATGAGTATATCTCACTCCCGGCACACTCATCAATGAGTTGTTCAATGAAGGGTGTAGGGAAGTTATCTTTGGGACAGGCCCAATTAATATCACGGTAATCAACACATGCCCTGATAGTGCCCTATTTTTAGTGACGGGGACAATATTAGAGACCCAATCTGTGAGTGGGATAGGGTAAATAAAACCATCCATAAGAAGATTTTCAACTTCTACCTTAATAGCAGTAGCCTTTCAAGGGTGCACGGGGTGTAGATGCTGTCGAACAGGTTTAGCACCCAGATAAGTAGGTATCTCATGCACCACGATGGTAGGATCGATGTCGGGCATCTGTTCATAAGACCAGGCAAACACATCACGGAATTCATGAAAAAGACTTGTATCAAGCTAAATCTCCTTCGTAGTACAATTTACTCCAACATGGATGTGCTCAAAAATCCCTGGTTTAACAGAGATGTCGATTGGTTGTGTTTGCGTGATGTTCCCATATTCCCTTCAGAATACACTTGATAGATCTGAATAGGTGTCTAAAGAGGTTGAAAGGGGAAACAAGAAGCAAATCGCTCGAGACAAGTAAGAATTTATCGATGGGTAGGGAGAAACAAGGAATGATGATGATGATCGGGCCAAGGAGGTTCCTCGAAAGACATAGTCTCAATGATCGCTTCATCAGAAGGAAAAATTTCCTGTAATAGGTCTGAAGAAGTACTATCTCCAAGCCAAGTGGGCTGCATGTACGAGGCGAAAGCCCTACTCGAAGAAGCAGATTCAGAAGATGGATTCAATGTAGAAACAATTTCGATGTAGTTGAGCTCGGCAGGACTCAAGGACATCTCATCGCCCCATGATTCTATTTAATCAGTCAGAGGAAGAACCCATGGATCAGAGCGAACAGAAATGATATTAATGGGGGCAACGTTGGGAGGTGGCAGTGAAAAAATACCCATAAGGGCAGGATCTTTAAAGAGTCTAGCACCCACACTCTCAAAAGGAACTGAGGTATGCTCCATGAAAAGCACGTTTCCATCGGAGGAAGAGGCAAAGAAGGAGATCTGGTCCACTGTCATGATTTTCCCTTGACAAGGGAAATGAATGACACGGAATAGGGATGAGGCCACGACTTGCATGGAATATGTCCAACTTATTCCTAAAAGGAGGTTGTAAGTTAAATTGGCATCAACAACTTCGACCTCTACTTCGACCGTCTTTCCTTCCAATGTAATGGGCAAGCATTGGAGTATACCATAAGGATGAGACTCTCTCCCATCAAAGGCTTCCAAGGTTGTAGGAGACTGGCTCAGAGTCGAAGAACCAATAGCCTTCCAACAAGTAAGAGACATTATGCAAGTAGAAGCACCTTCATCAATGATGGTACGATGAATCGTTTTGGAATTGATGATGACCTGAATAAGGAAGGCAATTTGGTGAGGCAGTCTCGATATATGACTGTCTAGGTCAAAAGTAATTAAATCTGAGTCGGTCAGGTCAATGCCACTGATGGCCGATAGTAAAGACTTCCTTTGAGAGGGGCAGCTATAGAGAACTTCTAATGCAAACATAGTTTACGGAGCCTGGGCTAAGTCCTCAATGATGTTGTAGTGCTAAGCAGCACGAGCATTTGGGTTGTATGAAGATTTCCGGAGTACGCCTTCAGGAGGAGCTCAGATGACCGTTTCAGTGCTAGGCTGCTCAATGTGAAGGGGACCATAACTAGATGGAGGAGCACTAGAGGGGACCTTAGGCTCCTTCCTGGTAGGCGATGGATATTCTTTTTCCCGAGTACTAATGTGGACGGGAATTGTCCCAGCCATAAATACCTAAGAACCAAAGGGAGAAGAGGATTGAGATGGATTGGCCACCATTTGCGTTTGTTGCGAGTGAAAAGGCTCTTTCAGTATGGTAGGAGTTCCATGGGCACCTTTCAGCAAACGACTAACTTCAGACCGCCTAGGATAGTCTTTGGTATAGTCATCCTCATCATAGATAAGGCAAGGATACTTAGGTTTGCATTTGGCACCTTCCTTAGGTGGAGGTTTAGGGGAATCCTGTTTTGGTTTTTCGACTTTATTCTTTCCTTTTCCCTTCTTTTTCCCTTTTGAGGCTTTGTCTACCATGGTGGACTGGACAACATTCACCTCAGAAGTATTACCAGCATTGGATACAGCCTGAGAATTATTTTCATTTGATGCATTTGACTTTTGCTTCTCAGGGTTCGCAGAAGATTTCTTAGAGGGCAGATTGACAGAACCGATGACATCGTCAACAGAAAGTGTTTTCGAAGCTTTGGAAGTTCTGGGCCTCAGAGCATCAGGCGAATAATCATATCACGTACCGAATTGGGAGTAAACCAAGTCAAGGTACTGAGAACGCATAATATCTTGCTCTTCAGTTACACATGCCCCCATAGCAATGTCTCGAGCTATCGGACCGACAAACGAAGTTGTAAACCAATCAGTGACAAGCTGATCGGGAATCCAAAACTTAATCAAATGGAAACATCATCTCCATTCGTGAATATGATTGGAGATATGTGTGGCCGTTGTCTATTTTAAGGATGTTAGGAGATGTGTGCCCATTGCATATCGAATTAGAAACTGAAAATGAGTTAAAAATGCCATAGCTAACGAGTTAAAGTCCTGAAAAGATCTGCTAGCTAACTCAATATACCACCTAACAACAGAGCTAGTGAGAGTCCGTTGAAAAAGGCAAAGTCGGATTGAATCATCAAGCCATGAGTTTGACGAGCACCATAGATGATACGTCATAACATGAGCCTGGGGATCTTCTCAAGCTTTACCATCAAACTTGGGACAATCACCTAGAATTCTAGTTGGAACCGGTGGCCAATACGAATTATGAAGAATCGGATCATTTGTCAGTTTGGACATGTCCGGTAATTCCAACGTTGCTAAAAAGGGTAACTAAGGGTTAAAGGACATCGAAGGCCACGGGTAGGAGGTAGTACCAGAGTTCAACCCAGTTGTTTGTTGTCCCCTTTTGTTTTGTCCAGACGGATTTGGCCCATAAGGGTTTTGTCCGTAGGAATTTTTCCCGTAGGGGTTATAGCTATAACTGGACGGTTGACCCTTGATTTTCCCCCCAACATTCCACTGATTACCAACTTGGCCTGTAGGAGCAACATAAGGTTGCTGGAAATTCTAGTAAGGATTTACATGCAGTTGTTTATAATTTTGGTATTGGGAAAATTGGGCTTGCCCTTGGGATTGCTAGGTACCATAAGGTGGTTGGGCTCCAAAGTAGTCCTGGTAGCTAGGCTGGGTTTGATAAGCAGGTTGAGATTGGAATCCAACTTGAATTTGAGGACCGGATTAGGTCTGGAGCCTAGGCTGGGGCTAGAAACTGGGTGGCACTTGAGAAGAAACCATCATTTGAGTGCTCGGTTGAGCAAGCCCAGACTGATTTCCTTGAGAAAACTGAGGCTGAGCCATCTGGCTAGAAGGTTGACCTAGCTAAGATTGAGGTTGACCCACTTGCCCAGAAGGTTGAGCTTGTTGGGTAGTGGGTTGTCCTTGCACAACTGAGGGTTGTCTTGATTACCCAGATGGTTGAGAAAACTGGACAGTTGGTTGGCCCGGTTGATTTTTGGGTTGACCAATTTTCCCAGATGGTTGACTAGGCTGGACAGTGGGTTGGGCTTGCTGAACATAAGGCTGACCAACTTGCCCAGAAGAGTAGCCTTACTGGACACCAAGTTGACCCTGTTGAATGTAAGTTTGTCCCAGGTTACCAAAAGGCTGCCCGAAATAAGTAAAGTAAGAACCACCAAAGGCTGAAGGTTGTCCCTGAAAGGGTTGTCCTTGTGGGCCTCCAGGTTGCCCTAGATAAGGTTGTCCACAAGACGGCTAACCTTGAGAAGGTGCCCCTTGAAAATTTGTGGGTGGTGCTTGGCCACCATGATAAGTGTTGGTACCCCAAGCAACAGACAATTGAACTGTGACCTCAACCATAGGTTGAGATGCCATAGGTCCGAGGTAATAAATATGAGCTCTGTGAGAATCATAATAATTAAATGGATTTTGAGGATCTAGATTCCGAAGAGCTTGTACATATTGATCATATGCCCCCCCTACTGGAATGGAACCAGAAGAAGTTGGGGCACTTAGTGCGGGATCAACAACTCCTGCCATTGGGCCACTTTAGGTAGGACCAACAGAAGGTCCAGCAATAGTAGTGACCATTGAAGAAGCAGTGGTAGCACTAACAATAGGGGCTGAAGAAGCCACACAAACAGCTGGCATGGTCGGAACATATGTGATGGACACATTGTGAATTTGAGGTGTGAATGACTCCGAAGTTGGAGGGATGGTACGAGACCATATGGAACTTGAAAGGGGAGACCTGGAACCAATGATGTCTGCCAAAGCATTACACCTTAAAGGCAATGTGACACCAAGGGAAGTAACACAGAAAGGTGAAGTCCTTGTTGCACGGAAAGGCGATGTTTCCGTAGGAATAGGTATTTCGCTTTCTGAAACAAAGGATTCTTCACCAGAGACAGGAGTCGTCTCATTCATGTCGGAGGAAGACATCGAGACTGAAACACTAGGAGGAGTAGCAGGAAAGTCTTCCTCAGAAGGCTCCCAAACAGGGTTCCAATTAATATCGTAAGACTCATCCTCTGGGGCAGGAGAGTTAAGCTATTGTATACTCAGGATGATGGGGAGAGTATCACTAACAATCAGAACCTCGGGAGAAACAGAGGATGGAGACTCTTTGTCACTTGTACCGGGAGACGAGATCGATGATTCTGCCAGGATGATTCAATTCAAAATCCTAGGGAAACTAATGAGAAAGAACCTTACTCAAACTAAACACAAACAAGATCTAATAGGGTAAATGTGAACATGGCCAGATAAATTTTAAGACACAGGAACAAAATTGACCTTTTCATATTTAAAGAGTCGAGAAAAGGACAAAAAGATGACTCTAGTCGCCTTCGAATATTTAATGAGCCTGAAGTGACAAGTGCTCAGATGAACCTTTTCTTTTAGGGAGTCCGAAAAGGAACGAAAGTGACAACTCTGGTGAACTAGGCAAAAGGTTTACCAAACAACCCATAAAAGTGCATATACACCTTGGCAATCATATGAAAACCAAGGACTTGTTCGGTGCATTACGGTTTGCAAGGTAGTAGACACAGCTTCCTAGGGACATAGGATGATAACCTAGTGGGGTCTGCCAACATATACTTGAAGGTACATGGGAGCACAATTCTGTACTAGACCGCTATTGAGTCACAGAAGGAGGAATCACCCAACCTTGAGAGAGAACAATAGTGACTAGGTTTAACGACGCCGAAGCACATCTCTAGCCTAGACCTCTAATTAATGAGCATTATGTTCCAATGGATTGTTATATTTATTTAGTTCATTTTAAAGTTGATCTTGAATTATGTTTCAGTTTTCAGGCCTTACCGTGTGTATACAACAAAACCTGGGATGCAGCTAAAATGAATGAAATATCCTTTTACCTCAATGAACACCGACCTACTGGAGGGTAGAGAGATCATTCCCAAACCAAGAAAACGAAGATGAGCAAACGAAATCACACAATGCATACAGACATCAATTCCTACAATGCATGAGTACTACTAATGAGAGATTTTATCATTCGCTTCCAATATGCAACCTTGAAATGCAAATTCACTTTCACTTTTGCACATTAAATAAATACAGTCTTTTGATTTTTGATTTTTTTTTTTAAATTCAAAGTAATAAACAAGGAAGTGTGAAAGAACCGGTTGATCCAAACAAACATGATCTATGTTTGGTAGTGAAAAGAGATCGAATCAATACTAAAGATTGGTTCAATAATTTCCACTAAAAATCAACAAGAAACAAAGAATGAGGAAGGCTCAATCAAACCAACAAACAAGATGTAAACGAATCTTGAGCAAACCAGCAACCAAGACAATCGATTCAAGAAACTTGAAATAATGAACTAGATTTAAGACATCTATGGTTTATATATTTTAACTCGGTTACCGGAGAATCCACAGTACGAACCATTTTTTGTCAAGATTTCAAATCCCAATCGGGATCCATCATCAAGCCTTTATGAATGATGGATCCCAATTGGGATTTGAAATGTTGACAGAAAATGGTTCGTACTGTGGATTCTCTAGTAACCGAGTTAAAAAATAATGAACTAGGTCACACGGGCAAAAAGGAAAGATCCATTTAACAAAGCCAAAGAAGGAGTGCCTTGACCATAAACAATGAAAAACAAATGAGTGAGCAATTGAAAAAGGCATGGGATCAAGCAAACTCATGAGGTAGAATTGAGAAAATCAATTCTATAGGTATCGTCGCGGGTACAACACTAGCAACTAGCGTTGATAAGTAGTTGGTTGTAGCAATAGGGCGATGTCGTTGTGGAAGAACATATCCTTCCCGCGATGCAACTATGTGACGTTATTCAGTGATGTACAAGATTTTACAAAAGTGTGAGCGCGACGTCAGCGCGACTGTTAAAGTATGTTCTGCGATGATGTAAAAAACAATGGCAAATGAGCCAAAAACTCCCAAACAAAAACCAGCCAATCTAACACACAATAGAGGGACCTCCCCGATCAATCTAGGTGACCCAAGAGACCGATAATCAATCCCCAAGAAAAAAGAGAGACTAAATCAAAATCAAAACAAGAGCAAAGAGAAGAACATAGGACAAACTCCCCAGCGGAGTCGCCAATTTGTGATGCAGGAAAGTGTTCCCTTTGCGGACATAGGCAACCCCTCTAGCCCTAGAGTGGTTCTAGTCACAAACAAGGACAAATCAACAATAACTTTCCTTAAATAGTCATGGTTGGAGGCCTACCTCAACAGGTGGTTGCTGGATTTCTGTTGCGCTGCTCCAGCTTTCGCATCCTTCTTCTCAATGAGTGATCAACCTGAAGCAATGCAAAGGAAATACAACAAAGCATGTAACCGGAAAACAACAATGATATATTTACTCACAAAGTCAAGAAGTCATGAGCTATCAAGTAAATTACATAAAAGACATAAGAAAACATCATTGATTGCATTAATAGTTAAATAAGAGCAAGCTTACAACCGAAGTCTTGACATCGCAAGCCTTCTCAGAGGAATCCAGCCAGCATGTTCTTCAAGCATTCACTCTTTGAAGATGGATCTCCCAACATACAAAGTCTCTCTCTCACTCATAATTTCTTACACAAAATCAAGGGCAATTCATAACCTTCCACAAGCTATCAACACTCTCACACTTGTTCACACTCACACCAGCTATCTATCAAACTGAAAAGCACCAACAACACTGCTCAATCCAAGAATTTACCAACTAGCTGATCATAGAAAGGTGAGGGTTTAAATAGGACAAGGAGTCTCCATCAAAGGTGGAAGAGAGAGCTTATCCCCAAGGAAGGTAGCAAAATTGATAGAACTGCCATACCAGGGAAGGAAGGGTGACATAAACTAGGCCAACAGCCAGGTCTGGAATCATCCAGAAGGCTGATTGTTGGAAAAAATTCGCCCAATCTGGATCATCGTGGGTATATAACATATCCTCAACACTGACATTGCTTGTAAGCAATGTAGCCAATCAGATCATTGCCAAAGGTATCAAATAGCCTCGTGACGGGGCATGAAATCGAACCGTCGCGGGAAATAGATGTACTTCTGCCCTGGCAGTGTGGCTGGACTATTTATGAGCGAGTTTCAGCGCATATATTAAGTCCATAGTCGTGATGAGGTAGATAACTTAGGAAAAGTGGGTCAATTGGCAACAAGAGAGAGTATTTTTTCAGTATGAGCATGTTTGACTTGGTCACATGACACAGTAGAAGGACTGGGAGCGAAGGCAGTGACAAATTACTGTGTAACATTCCCCTCATCAAGACAAAGGCATATTGTTGATCTCCCTTCACCATTTCTGTGTCACGTGTTTCATTCCATTATTGCGCCACAAAGGCGTTTGTGACGAAGACTATTAGGCATGCACCCACAGTTTCTACTTGGGCATATTACCCCTCCTTGTCGAGTTCTAGTTCATAAACCTCCAAGTCCCCACACTGACTCTTCCACTAGTTCGCTTGATTCCTCATCTAATTCTAAGCCTCTTTCACCTAATATTGTCACCATGTCTAGACCCACAGGTAGTGCAGGAACCCAACCTAGTGTTAGCTCTGGTTCTATACCGGCGATCACATTAAGCGGAATAGACTCAAGAATCGTTCCAACAACCCCCATGCTCCCCTTTATGGTTGGGTTAGGTATACCAAATTTTAACAAGTTAATAAATGACCCTATACACTATGATTTTGGTTGGCCCTTTATGTCGACTAAGCTTCCTTCAAATATCCTAAAGTTTGAGGGTAATGTTGGAAATGATCCTACCAACCATGCTTGATCCTTCCACATGTGGTGTTCATCCAACTCCATTACTGGTGACTCCATTCATCTTTAGCTATTCCAATGCACGCTCACTGGAGATGCTACAAAATGATATGTAGGCTAGCCCACTGCATCTCATTCCATTTTTGTGGTGCTTTCTAAAGCATTCCTTTCATATTTCCAGTTACCTCTCCAGTATGACACTAGTAAGGATCTATTTACCTCATTCCATGAGTCCTCCACCACTCACCTATCCAACAATGTTCGAGAGTGGCATCAAAGGAATATCACATGTCATGCCTTGCCCTTTGAAGACTGTGTCTTTCTAGATTGGTTTCTTATGAGTTGTTATCACTCCTCCAGATCTCCAAGGCTGAGGAAGAGTCCAGCTAAAGTAACCACATACCAACATTTTGACTTGGTATCTAGCCCTACCAAGTCGAAGAGGGCTCTCTCCACAATATCATAGCCAAGAGGGTTGGATGAATTAGGGTTTTATTCTAGTTATGATGTGCAGAAGGGTTTGATTGTTTGAAATTGGGTTGTTGGATGAGGAATAGGTCAAAGAGACTAGGTCGGGGAAAATAAGGGTATGATTGCAAACATCTGATGGAGCAAGGTAGGTAGACACTCAAACAATTTAAGTTTCTTGAGTGAGATGGATCTGATTGGTGAGGTGATAGAAAGAGCGAGATAAGCATGTATTCTTTCTAAACTAAAGAAAATGGACAAATTATGAAGATTTCTGCAAAATAGAGCATGTAAGATGTATTATGCTCATCAACTTGAAAGAAACATATCATAGAAGTGAAATGAAACATGTGAGTACAAAACATTCAAACATATGGAACATATTAAGAAACTATGTCAAAATTCCATACAACAGGTATTCCATCAAAATAGCTACAACTCATTCATTAAATTTATGTAGAACACTGATTACACTAGTGTCCCTGATCAATACAACAACATCCAACTAAGTCCTCCTGTGAAAAGACTGAAAAATTACAAGATATATGCTTCAAACAAACTCTTCCCATCCTCAAGGGTCAAATCCATGAGCTAAGGAGTTGTTCCACCAAAATCTGAAATGAAATCTAGAATGTAGGGAGGTCAAACTGACTCATCCCTCACTTTTTGGAAATTGATTCATTACATCACAAAAATAGTTATCACGTAATGTATTCACCCTAGGTAACTTTAAAACATCATTATTACATTTAAATACATCAAAAACATTGGTAAAAGCATGATTTTTCAAGGTGGAACTGTCAAAATTGAGAAAATTTACAAAATGATGAAACCCAAAAAAAATGTGTCAAAAGTGCAGCGCCACTATCCTAAGTGCAATGCCAACTTCAGCTCCACTTTTGAGGGGGTTCCTGATGTCCCAATTGAGCCCAATATAGCTCATTGGAAATCATGCCCTATCTAGTTTCTCTTAAACAGACATGGTGAACGAGAAAACGAATAGAAAGATAAGCTTGCATTGCAATTTTATTAACAATTTGATATACATTTATAGTACATTTGGTGACCGTTGGGATTCACATCCCAAGGTCCCTTGGACTGCTTAGTCTGTTCGGCTTCCACACTAACCCATTAGGATTAGGTGTCCAACATTCCCCCCCTTAATCCGAAGGGTTATGTATGAGTCCAAGAAAAGAGCTGTAATATAAAATGTGCAAATATGCATGGCAGCACTAGGTTGAATGTGCTCTATGAAATGTTGGTAAAAAAGGGTGGTGGTTTAAGGATAGCCACCAACACTGGAACGCTTAGTGCAGTTCCCGAAACTCTTCCAAAACTCGCAAAAAGCTGTAAGTCTTCTGCTAGAGGAAGTGATCCTATTGTTTCAAAGAGGGAAACCTTCAACCATAAAAGGGAGGTCTCACCCCACATAAAAGGTAAAACTTCAACCTGAAAAGGGAAGTC
>APFE030529388.1:25222-54957 GCA_000404065.3 Pinus taeda
ATTGCAGGTATAACGTCGATACATTCAAAGATATAACCTGTGACTGTCATTTCTCCCTAATACAGCTCACCGAAGAATAAACCACGCGGACATCCATGGTTTGTAAATAGAGCGCACTACTTCGGCAATTAACACATACGACCGACATTCAAGCACTTTACCGTTATAACGCATATACATCGGCGGCATTATAACATTACACTGTTAGTATTAACAACAACCCACCATACGACGGCCATCAAATATTGATTACAGAACAAATTTCGATAAATGAATATGGGACAGTGACAATTCACATGGGACAGCTCCGATAGTTATAACACACAGATATTTACCCATTCACCAACAATTTATGAATGCACGCACCATGGCATGTACTTCCCCTTACGCTCATCATTATATAACTGCATATATGTGCGCCATATAAAATCAATTACAAATAGAGACGGAAATTCAGAATCATCAGCTTCAGGCATTCCTTGTTAGGAAGCGTTTCTTGTCAGGAGGCGTTTCTCCTTCAAGCAGCGTTTCTCCTTCAGGCAATGGACAGAGGAGCAGGTGTAATGATGCTCTTTTTCCTTTTAAACATTTATGACGGTCAGAGGTATTCAGAAGAACAGGCAGGCAGATTTAAACAGGTGAGCACTATTCAAGGCAACTACACAGGCCACACATCATGGCTCTGATACCATGTTAAACAGACATGGTGAACGAGAAAACAAATAGAAATATAAGCTTGCATTGCAATTTTATTAACAATTTGATATACATTTATAGTACATTTGGTGACCGTTGGGATTCACATCCCAAGGTCCCTTGGACTACTTAGTTTATTCGAATTCCACACTAACCCATTAGGATTAGGTGTCCAACAGTTTCCATATAGACCTTTCATTTCCAAAATAGTTAAGTTGTGACCCTCCAAAAGTTGATTCTCCCACCACTAGTCAAAAGTGCATCACCAAGGTGAAAGAGGTAGAACTCTGGTTTTTTTACTGTTTTTTGACTTTTTCACCTGCTAGTTGGACCAAACAAGGCTAGAAAATTGGTTTTCCTAAATGTCTTCCCTGCTCTAAATCCAATGTTGTTCTGCTTTTGGCCAAAAACTACCTCAAACAAAAGTGCAATGCCTAGGGTGATGCGCACCTGGCATTCGAGCTGTCACAAAACTATCTAGGAATGTACAAAACTTCAAAAATTTGCAAAAATGCTCAAACATTTACCAAAAATTGTTGAATGATGACTAATGGCAAGAGCTATGTATGGAGTGAGGCTTCAGCAAGTATATCAAGCCTCCTTTTCTCTTCATGCATGGTTAGGGTTTCAATTTTGCCATTTGCCCTCTTAAGCTTTGACCTTGCAATTTTGTTCCTATGGCATAATGCTTTGCCATCTTTCTCTGAATGTCCTTGTATTTGTTGGCCTTGTCGAGGAGCTTCTCCAAATGTTGGTTAATTCTTCCTCCCTTATGTGGCCGTATCTCTTCCCTCTCTTCTTCCTCCATGAAATCTATGTTTCTCTTCTTCCATAGTGTCTTCGCTAGAAACCCTAGGGAGATGAATTGGGAGTGAAATGTAGGTTTATGGATTGAGGAATGGTATCAAGAAATTCAGAGAGATGAGGGAAAGTGGTTTATGATCTAAGGGAAGTGACAGGGGATGGGAATGTGATGGGATTTTGGATAGGGAATTTAATTACAAGTTAGGGGTTTTGGGAGCCTAGGCAAATGGAATACCTAGGTCTTAGGGTTTTGGGGATAAAGGGCTTGGGGGAAAGGGAATATGATATGGAGGTTGGGAAAGGTTTAATAATAAAATGGGAAGGGAATATAAGTGCTAAGGGGTGAAATCAGAGGTGTAGTTAAGATTTGTTATGATAATAGGGTTTCTAGCAAGGAAGACACCAAATTTTGCAAAGAAGATTCAAACACCACTAAGGTTTGACTTGAGGAATGCTAGGAAGGTGTATTTGAGCATTACTTACTTGTTAGAGGCTTTGTGGAATAGTTGTTGAAGTGTTGGACACATTGTAAGGGAGTTTGGAGGTGTTGTAATGGAGTTTGGAGGCGTTTTGGCCTTGTTGTGCAACTTTGGGCAAGTGCACATTGTAATGAATAGGCGTGCCCTCCTTCTACCAGGCACACAACACATAACACAGGTGTGCATCGCAAAATGCAGGTGCGCAGTGCAAATAATGGGCACACAAATCCAAATTCAAATCAACTTTTGTGCGCCTTACCAAAGTATAAATTGAGATAATGGTAGCTCGTTGGAAAGATCTCTCTCTTAGCTAGACAATGGACCTATCAAGCATTGAAAATGATCAAGTATAGCCCCTTAGAATCCAATTATCCAAAGACTGGTCAAAATGTGCAAAATGGGGGTGCAAATATGCAGTGTGCTCTTGAAGTGAACTTTTGGAGGCCTTCCTCAACTTCGAATTGAGCTTATGATAGCTCATTGGAAATATCTTCTAGTCTAGTTATCATTTGACTTTGAAATTTTGATGCTTGGCGTGTGGAACTCTGAGTTGGTAGCTTGGGAGTCATGAAATTATTACAACTTGAATAACATAAACTTACATAGTGAAAATATAAAAATTTACATTTGAACTCAAAATTACATGATGAAATAAGGATTTCTCTTTACAAATCATCTTTACATGGTGAATAGATGTTATTTGATCACCCTTTAGTTGTTGGTCTTATGAAATGGAATGGAGTTTTGTTGGAACCTTAGAAAGCCTAATGACCTAATGAAACCTTGAAAAAACCCTAAAATACCTAATGAGACCTTGAATGAATGGATTTCAAGATGATATGATGACCTCATGACTGATAAAAATGGCATGATGAAATTAACTTTATGGATGATGTATAGTCAATAAGATATTAAATTATGATGAAAAGTAATCAGATTTAGGGAAGACTGATGCTTTTGGACAAGGACTACCATCGATGAGTAAATTTTTGAATGATGGCCTAGTGGAATGACAAAAAATTCTGAGTGGGACCCTAATATGATATGAAAAGATGATTTTTTATCACTCATTGCAGGATGAAAATACTAACACTAACAGGAACCTTTTAGCACCCATTGGAAAATATGTCGCATCCCATTTTCCTTAGACCGATGAAGAAGCTCTCCAAACCACTCTAAGGTATGACCTAATTTATGTGTAATCTAGTTATGTCTATACCATCTTTCCAAAACTCCCTTGTCCTGAAAGTGCCAATGCACTGGCGGCATCTCACGTTGTCGATGATATCATTGTAACCCTTAAACACCCTTCACCATATACTCAAAAAACTTATGGCTATTCCCAGGGGGGCACCAGTTCCTCCAACACTTATGCCCCTCCTACTAGCAACATGTTTTCATGACCCCAACCTGTCTACCGAATGGTTGCGCCTCCTTATGCACATCCTAGCACTCCAGCCCCTCAAGCATTAGCACCTCAACCTACCATGTATCCTCAACCCTAGAAGCCATGTTACACAGAATTTTGTCACTATCCCTATACTCCTCGTTCATTGGTCTTGGAGGACCTATACAATGAATCCTACATACTTATATTTCATGAAGAAACTCCCGTTGTATTCCTCTTCATGAGTAGATAAATTCCCTTTTGCACCATTTCCCCTCAAACTTCTATTTTTCGAAGTTTACAAGACCAATGGTAATGGCCTTTGTCTCCCCCACACTGATGTACAGAGATTAGCACTATCCCTAGCGCTAACCAGAGTGACTATGTTTTGTTCTAGTCACGACGGTACTGTTGTGGAAAGTTTTTTAATTAGGAACCGAAACCTCCAGCTCTAGAAGCTTTGTAATGGAAGTCTGGGAAATGGTTTGGCCAGATGGGGTCGAGGATGTCTGATTGGGCTCCTTTCCCCTATAATGATGGAACTACCTCAAGGGATAAGACCTTATCCCATTAGAAGAGGATCCATCTCCCATCCTGATGCAGGAGCATCAAGACCCTCTTCATATGTAAATATGGAATAAAAAGGGGGGTATGATAATTTTAAGTATTTTTTTATTTTTAATAAAATAGGGAGTGTTTTTAGGCATAAAGCAGTGAATGTGGATCATTATGGGATAAGGAAAGCTTTTCTATTTTAGAACAGGAAAAAAGATGGGAAAAAATATCAAGATGCTTTTTACCATGTGTATGCATTGCATGTAGACTCTTAGAGCTTTTAGTTGAGTGATTCTAGATTATGCTAAGTTTTATAAATTATGTAGCCTCAAAGGCATTGAGAATAGAGTGAGAGAGAAGGAGTGAGAATGAAGAATGAGAGGCCATGAATAGGCCATGAATTCTCTTGTAAATATTTTATTTAATATTATGTGCATTCTTGTTGTGTGGATTTTCAGTTTTATATATTGTGTAAGGCCCTATGGTTAATTTTAAGCTTATATGCATGAGTGAAGAAAGATCCTGGTTATTGCAGGTTACCCTGCATCAAGTGGTATCAGAGCAGTAAAAGATTTTGTGGAATGAGGAACGAGGTACAGTTGTGTTAAAGATGGAGAGTTTATGGTCTTGCTATTGTGCACATGGCGGCAACGGAAGGTGAGAAGATTTGCAGCAACCTAGAGAAGGATGCCAAAAGACCAAGTGCGGAGGGCTTGGTGAGGTATCGTGTAACAGAGGAGGCTGTTACTGTTGAGGTTGGTTGCAGCTCACAGAGTTCTAGTGAAGGAATGCAGTGGATAAAATTACTAAAGACCAGGAGAAGCATATGACCAGGAGGTCATAAATTTTTGTGCCTCGGGAGTCTGATGCGGGAGCAACCAGCAACAAAGCAAGCAAATTGGACCAGAGGATCAGAACAAAAGAAAAGCGTGATTTAAAGCAGAAAAATAGATTTAAAAGGATAAAACAGATTTAAAGCATGCATGCATGAAGCTTTTGTGGAGAAAAATTAGGAGAGGATGTGATCATTCTTCTTAATGCATCTTATATAAATGTAATGTGATAGGGTGTGAGAAATATATCTTAGTTGTGAGTAAAATTGTGAGTGAGCAAGATGTAGTCAATTGTGAGCTGGGGTTTAAGGCTGAAATGCCTTAGCCTGGAATGTAATTTGTTCTATATATATATGTGAAATGTGTTCTAGTATTGTATACGCTTGTGTGAGTTTAAAATTTAGAAAATTATGTGTGGTTGTGTGCGTTCAACTCTTATATGGTGTACTGTTATAATGTTATAATGTGTGTGCGCAGTGGAAGCGTAGTGGGCCATAACCCACAGGTCCAGGATCTTGTTTTTTTTTTTTTAAAGAAATTGGGAATTTGGGCAACTCCCAAAATCTCATTTTCATCAGGTGGTATCAGAGCGGGAGCAGCTCTTTTTGAAGGCTCTTTTTGAAGGTTCAAGTGTTTTTGTTAATTGCATATGATGATTTTGGGACTGATGAATATTGATTTACAGGAAGAATGAAGAAATTTCAGCGGGAAGAAGGAGAAGTGAATGTGGCAGAACGTGAATATTCAACAGAGGTTGAATAAAGTTGCAGATGGGAGAAGCCTACAGGAGCACTAGAGGATGCTCAAAAGGTTCCAGCAGAGGACCAATGGTTACCAAAAGGCCAGATCCGAAGGAAAGGATTGGTGAGGTAAGTGGCAGCAAGAGAGCTTGCTGTGGGAGAGGCTTCATGCAACGCATAGCTGAAGAACTTATGGCGATGGAGAAGGCTACTAAAAGTCATCAAGGAGACATAGGAAGAGGTTCAGAGAAATGCCACAGAGATGAGGTGACTGGTGGAGTTCGAGAAAGAGAGATTGCAGAAATAAAGGCACAGTTATAGGTACTGGAAGAACGGCTGCAGGAGCAGGAAAAGCAGCAAGGAAAATGGATCTTTCCACTGAATGGAAAGAGAGTGATTTGGCGACAACTGCAGAGGAGGTTGAGACAAATTCTAATTGCCTTGTTGAAAAGGGGGCTTAGAGTTCTTGTGGCAGAGATTAAATTTGAAGATTCCACATGCAGATCTGATCAAAGGGAAGTGTTGAAGGAAGCAGCGAGGACTAAAATGTCTTGTGGTTTTAAAGCTGATAAGTTGTGTATGTTTGCAGATGCAGAGGAGGTTTCCATTGATGAAACAGAAGAGGACAAAATCATTGATGATTTCTTGAGTTATTGGATAAATCCAGATCAGCTGGATAATGTAAAACCGTGTATTTTTGTAGCTCACAATTGTGATGTGATGACAGGTTTTATTGAGGAGGATGTGCCATCTTGTGAAACTGTTACAGCACAAGAGAAAGTTCTTATGGATGCAGAAGAAGTGAATCAGTCTCAAGCGCAGATAAGGGAAGTAACAGTTGATACTGTTGAACATTTTGTGAAAACTGAGAGTTTATATGCAGGTGATGAGATGGTAACAACACGAAACTTGGCTTGGGAAAGTATTGAAGATTGCACAGAAATCTTTTCAAAGGAGATGACAGGTTTATGGCAGGAGTTAAATGTTCTGGAGAAGAGACTAGAAGTACAGAGGATAAGAATTCAGAATATAAAGGCAGAGATGAATGAAGATAAAGAGGTTTATTTTTATGAACCAGAATACAGATCCATTCTGGGAAAGGATGATGCTGAGGATAGATTGAGTGATAATCTCAAGAATGATTGGGATCAGTATACTGAAATGCTGGCAGAGGGAAGTAAGGCACTGATGCCTTATGATTTTTATTCTAACAAGTGTTTTGTGAGTACATGTCTTAATGAAGAAGCTGGAGAAAGTCTGCTAGACAAAGAAATTAAAATGATGATGCGGAGGATGATGAAGGAATCCCGAGAAAGATCAGCAGCAGTAAAGCAAAGGAGAAGCAACAAAAGGAAGACAGCGGAAGACTGCAAGAGTGCAGCTAGTGGAGCAAAGCAGCATAAAGTATGGAGACCTGGAGAAGAACAACACACAAAAGCAGCGGCAAATGGAAACTTGTAGCACAAAGTATGGGATCCAGGCACATGATCAGGAGATCATGATTAATTTTAAGGTTGGGTGTATGATGCAGGAGCATCAAGACCCTCTTCATATGTAAATATGGAATAAAAAGGGGGGTGTGATAATTTTAAATATTTTTTTATTTTTAATAAAATAGGGAGTGTTTTTAGGCATAAAGTAGTGAATGTGGATCATTATGGGATAAGGAAAGCTTTTCTATTTTAGAACAAGAAAAAAGATGGGAAAAAATATCAAGATGCTTTTTACCATGTGTATGCATTGCATGTAGACTGTTAGAGCTTTTAGTTGAGTGATTCTAGATTATGCTAAGTTTTATAAATTATGTAGCCTCAAAGGCATTGAGAATAGAGTGAGAGAGAAGGAGTGAGAATGAAGAATGAGAGGCCATGAATAGGCCATGAATTCTCTTGTAAATATTATTTAATATTATGTGCATTCTTGTTGTGTGGATTTTCAGTTTTATATATTGTGTAAGGCCCTATGGTTAATTTTAAGCTTATATGCATGAGTGAAGAAAGATCCTGGTTATTGCATGTTACCCCGCATCAGACTCCCGAGGCACAAAAATTTATGACCTCCTGGTCATATGCTTCTCCTGGTCTTTAGTAATTTTATCCACTGCATTCCTTCACTAGAACTCTGTGAGCTGCAACCAACCTCTACAGTAACAGCCTCCTCTGTTACACGATACCTCACCAAGCCCTACGCACTTGGTCTTTTGGCATCCTTCTCTAGGTTGCTGCAAATCTTCTCACCTTCCGTTGCCGCCATGTGCACAATAGCAAGACCATAAACTCTCCATCTTTAACACAACTGTACCTCGTTCCTCGTTCCACAGAATCTTTTACTGCTCTGATACCACCTGATGAAAATGAGAATTTGGGGGCTGCCCAAAATCTCATTTTCATCAGGTGGTATCAGAGCAGTAAAAGATTCTGTGGAACGAGGAACGAGGTACATTTGTGTTAAAGATGGAGAGTTTATGGTCTTGCTATTGTGCACATGGCGGCAACGGAAGGTGAGAAGATTTGCAGCAACCTAGAGAAGGATGCCAAAAGACCAAGTGCGGAGGGCTTGGTGAGGTATCGTGTAACAGAGGAGGCTGTTACTGTAGAGGTTGGTTGCAGCGCACAGAGTTCTAGTGAAGGAATGCAGTGGATAAAATTACTAAAGACCAGGAGAAGCATATGACCAGGAGGTCATAAATTTTTGTGCCTCGGGAGTCTGATGCGGGACCAACCAGCAACAAAGCAAGAAAATTGGACCAGAGGATCAGAACAAAAGAAAAGCATGATTTAAAGCAGAAAAATAGATTTAAAAGGATAAAACAGATTTAAAGCATGCATGCATGAAGCTTTTGTGGAGAAAAATCAGGAGAGGATGTGATCATCCTTCTTAATGCATCTTATATAAATGTAATGTGATAGGGTGTGAAAAATATATCTTAGTTGTGAGTAAAATTGTGAGTGAGCAAGATGTAGTCAATTGTGAGCTGGGGTTTAAGGCTGAAATGCCTTAGCCTGGAATGTAATTTGTTCTGTATATATATGTGAAATGTGTTCTAGTATTGTATACGCTTGTGTGAGTTTAAAATTTAGAAAATTATGTGTGGTTGTGTGTGTTCAACTCTTATATGGTGTACTGTTATAATGTTATAATGTGTGTGCGCAGTGGAAGCGTAGTGGGCCATAACCCACAGGTCCAGGATCTTGTTTTTTTTTTTTTTTTTTGTGAGTACAGGTATTAATGAAGAAGCTGGAGAAAGTCTGCTAGACAAAGAAATTAAAATGATGATGCGGAGGATGATGAAGGAATCCCGAGAAAGATCAGCAGCAGTAAAGCAAAGGAGAAGCAACAAAAGGAAGACAGCGGAAGACTGCAAGAGTGCAGCTAGTGGAGCAAAGCAGCATAAAGTATGGAGACCTGGAGAAGAACAACACACAAAAGCAGCGGCAAATGGAAACTTGCAGCATAAAGTATGGGATCCAGGCACATGATCAGGAGATCATGATTAATTTTAAGGTTGGGTGTATGATGCAGGAGCATCAAGACCCTCTTCATATGTAAATATGGAATAAAAAGGGGGCTGTGATAATTTTAAATATTTTTTTATTTTTAATAAAATAGGGAGTGTTTTTAGGCATAAAGCAATGAATGTGGATCATTATGGGATAAGGAAAGCTTTTCTATTTTAGAACAGGAAAAAAGATGGGAAAAAATGTCAAGATGCTTTTTACCATGTGTATGCATTGCATGTAGACTCTTAGAGCTTTTAGTTGAGTGATTCTAGATTATGCTAAGTTTTATAAATTATGTAGCCTCAAAGGCATTGAGAATAGAGTGAGAGAGAAGGAGTGAGAATGAAGAATGAGAGGCCATGAATAGGCCATGAATTCTCTTGTAAATATTTTATTTAATATTATGTGCATTCTTGTTGTGTGGATTTTTAGTTTTATATATTGTGTAAGGCCCTATGGTTAATTTTAAGCTTATATGCATGAGTGAAGAAAGATCCTGGTTATTGCAGGTTACCCTGCATCACATCCATTCATCCTATATAAACCTCCCTTCTTCCCAAGCACAAGCTCATGTTAGAGTTGGAGTGTTAATGTTGGTGTGTTAGTGTTATTTTGGTTTGGAGTAAACAACAAGATATTATAATTTGTAGCTATCTATTTGTGTGAGGGAGAAGTGTGATTTGGTTTGGAGTGAAGCTTAAAGTGGAGAGCCTTAAAACTATTGCTCATTGAGGCCATCATGGAATGCTAGTACAAGTGTGTGGAAACCTGGTCTTGTCAGAGAGGACTGCAACATCAAGACAATGGTTGTAATCTCTATTTGATATCAATATATATGCAACTATCGATTGATTTCCTACATGTTTTGTAATCTCACATATTCAATGCTTAATGTTTCTTGACTTGTTAAGTAGGTTAAATTACAATTTGTCTATTATCACGTTGTTTTTTGATATTGTTTACTTGTTTCAAGTGCTTGACGAGGAAGCGAGAGATAGCTGGAGTGAGCAAGCAAGGACGTCAGCAAATGGGATAAGTGTACTAAAAGGTAGGCCCTGTTAATTGGTTCCAACCTAAGTAAATATTCCATAGAATGTATCTGTTGTGGCTAGACCCATCAATCGGGCTAGAGGAATTTCTTTATGTCCACACTTATAATTTTACTTCACCACAAATTGGTGACTTCACTGGGGAACCAATCCTTTCGTTTGTCTTTGATTTCATGATTTCATGAGAACTTTTATAGTTCCACTTTTTCACTTGTATTCTGTTTATTTTCTCCTTCTTGTCGGCCTGAGTTTGAAATTCATAGTAGCAGATCTGGTTCCCGCTTTTAATTTTTTTTTTCTTAACTCCCACGATTAGTGCACTTAATTCGTTGATAGTTGCGCCGATAAGCATGAGTTGCTGAGAAACAATCATGCCAACCAACCTCTACTGCTTGTTGTTAGTTAGGCAGTCGCGTCGATGCATGTAAGTGAAGATTAGGGCCTAACCCCAATCTTGGCCTGTGTGTTCTACTCTTGTGATTTTGACCCTGTAAGGCTTTTGGACCATTTTCTCCCTGATTAAAAAGCTACTTTTCATTTGGTTTTGTTTTCTTTTTGACTTATCATCCTTCTACTTGATTTCTTGTGTCATTGGCTGGTCAGGGATACTAGGGCATCTAGTATGTCATCCACTCCGTTGTTTGTGAACTTAGTAAGTCGGGTTGTAAGTGTGCTTACTCCTTGAATTTTCGTTTTCGGTCCTTTTATGACTTTTACCTCTATTACACAAGTTTGAAAATTTTTTGTTTGCTTGTCTAAATCTTTCTTTTCCGGGATGGATTACGTTGCTTGTCTTGTGGTTGGTAAAGTTGATGTTTTAGTGATCTGAATGAGCTTCTCTTTTCATGTTTTCATCTGCTTGAAGAGATTATTGTCTCGAAAATGTTTCCATTGAAGAATTGTATGCGAAAAGTTTATTTCATTGTTTCATGAAAAAGTGTGAAATTCTAGTTTGTTGCATCATCGCACTAGGATAGCTTGCATCATTGAAAGACTAGAATTGCGTTGGCATTTGGAAAAGGAAAATAACTCTTTTTTATTTTGAAAGGACTGTTAGATAGGTGCTTGTCAGGAAATTAGGAATTGCAATGCATTTTTCATTAGTTTATTTTTCGAAAAGTAAGGTAGTGAAATATCATTTCATTTTCAGTTGCTTTTTTGTTTTCATTTGATTGAGTAGTTTCTACCCTCTCTAGTGTATACATTTCATTGAATTGAAAGGGTCTTGTCTCATTTAGTTGCATTTAAGTATTTTTTTGAGTCACATCACTAAGATTTAAAAATTGAAACATAACTCAAGATAAATTTTAAAATGAATTCAATTAACCTAATGCGCATTTGATATTTAATGATCATATCTAGAAGGTCTAGGCTAGAGACATGTTTCGATGTCTTTAAACCTAGCAACTGTCATTAGCTTCAGAAATAGACAACACTAGTATAGATTTGTGCTCCCCGTACCATCGCGTATATAACGGGATACCCCTCTAAGCTGCAATCCTTTATCCTTAGGAAGCCGAGTTGACTGCCTTGCAAATGTGATACACTGAACACATCATTTGGGGAGATTGACTGCTCGTACTTCTTGGTTCGCTGGGAGGTATTATGCGGTTCACGATTGCCTGGTAATCCTATTTACCTAGAATATCCAGAGTAGTCATTTGATCTTTTTGACTTATTAAACTTGAAAGATCATTCGAGCACTTATCCTTTCGAGCTCGTTTCCAATTGAAAGCAATAGAGTCATCCTTGTTTCTTTCTCAACTCTTAAAAAATGAAAGAGCACCAGTCTTTTATGCATCTTAAAAATTGATTGCCCACAATCCAAAAACACCTCGTTAGTATTTTTGAGACCAAATCATGAGTTTCCCTTGAAGAAAATTTTAAAGCCTTGAAGTTAATTTTTGAATTGAATAATACAAGGTCATCGTGGCTAAACCATCTGGTTCACCCTGTTCCTCTTCCTCTCCTCCATCTGGAAGATTCTCTGAGGAGTCATTTCCTGAGTTACAAGAGCCACTCGAGGACCAAGGTGTTGAACTTGGAATTTTTTTGAGTATTCAAACTTTTTCATCTCGTCCTCTACCTACTTTTGATACTGGGTCATCTGCTGGTCTTGGCTCGAAATCTCTGGACAATCCCGTTCAAACTCCTGAGGATTCGCTGACCATTGACGATTAGCCTGGACTAGTTAGTTATCCTTCGAACCCTATTTTGAACTTCTTGTGATATCACAACAACATCCTTACAGTCCATACAACTGACCCAGTTTTCCGTTGGAACTATCCCCTCATAGTAGTTCAACCATTCATCGTCATTACTTTCTAGACATAGAACCCAAAGGCAATGCTCTAGTCACCTTTCTAAAAGAGTCCAAATTTTCTACTCCACACAATGTTGAGGAGGAAGAGCTACCCTTTCCTCCTAAGGGTTTCCCCTATTCGGGGCGTATTCCCGCCAGTTTTCCACTCAACTATGTGTCTTTGGCACAGTTGGTTTCAAGTATACCTACTGCCTCATCACTTTACCATAACCTTATTTGGGCGTGAGGCACTAGGTTCATTCGTTATGAACAACTTCCCAACATGTTGTTACCTCAGTCCAGTGCTACCCACCATTCAATATACTCTTGTATAGGCAATCCTAGTTATCCATCAGGAACAACCAGTAGTTTCGAAGAATGCCTCTGTCAATTCGTCCATCCCTCTAGTCAATGGCCAGGCTATAACACAGCCTGGGAGGAAAAGCCTAAATGTTTCTATGGTGTTAGGTTCCGCTAGCGTGAGTGGTTCGCAAGCTCACATGCTTGGTATGAACCAGGCATCTTCTGTTATTATTCAAAACCTTGCTGATGCTACTGGATCAAGCAATGTCCAGTACCAACAGGTTTAGAATCCTGTTGGTCCATCTAGATTGAGCAATATCTAATATTAGCAGCCCTATGGGGCTCAAGTCCAATGCCAAATTCCTTATGTTGAATATGGATCTCAAGGAATGGTTAATTTACCTTACACCCTCTAATCTGGGTAGTACATTCAGCCTGGCTATGGCCAGATTCAGTTCAGACATTTCCTAGGTACTATTCAAGTACCCTTGCAATAGGAAGGACAACCTCTACAATGACAAGATCAACCTTTGTAACAACAAGGGAAACCTTTGTTGTAGCAAGGGCTCTTCGCGCAACCACAAGGGAAAATGATCCTGGAGTAAGGTCAACTAAAACAACCGCAAGGTAAACCCTTGCAACAGTTGCAGCAAACCGTGTAACAACAGATGCAATATGCTCCTCACACCTCCTAACCCATGCCCTCACAGGGCCAACCTCTACAGCCTCAGGGACAAATTTTGCAACCGTAAGGTCAACCCTTGCAACAACAAAACCAACCTGGGAAACAACAACCCTTGTAAGGGTAGGGTCAAGGTCAAGCCCTGTAGCTGCAGGCTCAAAATCCTAATGTCCTAGGTCAATAGGTCCAGAATCCTGCTGGCTAAGGGCATCAGGTACAAAACCCTAATGCCTTAGGTCACCAAGTTCAAAATCCTTTTGGTCAAGGGCATCAGGTACAAAACCCTAATGCCTTAGGTCACCAAGTTCAAAATCTTTTTGGTCAAGGGCATCAGATATAGAATCCCTATGACCAAGGGCAACAAGTGAATCAACCTTATGCCCAAGGACAATAGGTCCAAAACCCTCTTTTTCAGGGGCAACATGCTCACCACCAGTATGTTCAAGGACAACAGGTGAAATGTCCATAAGTCCAAGGTAAATAGGCTCAACAACCTTCTAACCCATACCTTGCTTACCATAAACCTATGGTTGGACAATTCTAAGGTATTCAAGGTCAAAATCCCCTCTATGGTCAATGTAATCTGCAATGGGGGCAACCTCAATGCCATATGGCCAAAATCCCCCATTGTGGTGTCAAAATCCTTACCAGCATGGATGGGCTCCTTTGTTCGGACTTTCTTATCGACCTCCCATGCCTTTTAACACTCAACTGCCAGTCTTAGCTACACTCAAGTTTCCAGATGTATCTCACCTTACGAATGATCCAATTCTTCATTCACCATACTGGCCTCTGGTTTCGTCCAAGATACCAAGTGATTGTCCAAAATTCGATGGGAAAGTTAAAGAAGATCCTCAGGCCCACATGATGACATATCACCTCTGGTTCTCATCGAACTCATACGTTGACGATTCCATTCATCTCTATTTTTTCTAATGAACCCTCATGGGCATTGCAGCTAAGTGCTACATCGAGCTACCTCAAAGTATTTACCATGACTTTAACTCTTTAGCCATGGCTTTTCTCACAAATTTTTAGTTGTTGGTTCACTATGAAACTGGCACCTATTTGCTCACATCACTTAAGGAAGATACCACGACACACATCTCTAATCAAATCCATGAATGAAGACATAGATGTCACCTGATCAAATTTGAGATCGTTGATTAGCTACTCACTGAATGGTTCACCAAATCATTCGCAACCCCAATTGCGCGCGATATAGCTATGGGTGGATGCATTACTGAAGAGCAAGCCATTGCATATGCCCGGTACTTAGATCTAGTTTATTCTCAGTGTAGCACTTTGTATGAGTTATTACCCAATTCTCTGTGGCCATCATCTGATCCCACCGCATCAAATTCACAAGTTGTACCTCCCATTGATGGAGTAATTGGTTTGATATCCTAGACCCCTACTAAAACTTCTTCCAAACATAAGTCAGTCTCAGATACTATTCCTAATAGTTCATCCCAGAATCTACCTAGCCTTGGTAAACCTTACAGGTCCACACTATCCATTCTACCGCAGTGGACAGATCCTCGAAAGGGAAGAAGAAAGGCAAAGGCAAGGTTAAATTCGATGCCCTGAAACAGAGTTTTCCCAAATCCTCTGCTGGAAAATCTTCGCAACCGAAACCTAAGTATCCTTGCCTCATTTTCTAGGAAGATCACTACATTAAGGATTGCGTGTGACGATTTGAGGTTAGCCGCTTGTTTAAAGGGACCCATGTATATAATCCTTTCGGGTCTGCTTTATCGCATGTAGCATGTCACATAGTGCCACGCCTTTGTATTTTGATTTTATAATGGAAATACACCAAAACAACAAAAAACCCGACAAAGGCCGCATATCAGATTTCAAATTTTACAGTGCCGCATATATAACCCTATCGGGTCCACCTGTATTGCTATCACAAACCCTTTGTATTCCACATCGTTGATCTGCCTTCGATCCGATAGTTTGCATCCAACCCGAAACATTATGTAGTCCACTCAATCTCCACCGTTCATCCACGATCTCCCAATCGAATGGCTGGCAACCATTTCAGGTGGCTGGCGTGCATGGAGATTACCCAACCAAAAAAGCGGTTTTCTCTCTCCTGCGGCGTGCTACGTGTCGGTTAGTATATGGAACCGAGCGAAGCCTCTCTAATACCACTTACCACCTGAAGCCCAGCAAAAATATCATTTACCACAGAACTCAAATAACATAGGGCCATGTTTATAAACATTTCGGGTCCATGTATATCGTATAGTCTTCGTGTCATTCCCCTTTGTTGTTTTGCGATGAGATAAGTTGCAAATCGCATATCCCATGGTATTCAGGCCTATAGTTTGGGCCTTTCCCCGTTGGAATCTATGATGTGATAATCTAATCTCGACCATTGATCTGTGCACTCGATCAATGGTCTACGTTGTGTAGCTGGGTCGCAGTCACATTTCCCATACGGTTGCCTCTGATACACTCCACTGGCCTGCTCCGATGCAATGTCCCGATTTAATCCGGACTGTTGATCTGGCTGATTCCACAGCTCTGGTGCAATGTTACTTCAACCTTCGCTTTTCTTGGGTTTCTGCCATTCTTTATTGTTTTCATCTGCGATAATGTTTTCCAATAGTTAACATATATGAAGACTTAGACTTAGACGTTTGATACAAGATCCATTTTAGATCATGCCTTCCCACTAAAAAGCTTTTGGACCCCCAAAAGTTGGTTTTAGGCATTGATCAAGTGAGGATATAGTTCCCTCACTTGTCCAATTTCTATCCATCGTTCCTTGCTTGGATTTGAACCTTTGAGCCCTACTCTCAAGTACTCAACATCCCCTCAACGTGTAGTTCTCACCTTCTTGTCCAAAATTGTGTCTTCCTGTAACTCATTGAGATACTCAGGAAACAAATCCTCAATAGAAGGAAACTGACTTTGCTCTTTAGGATCTTCAATCATTGTAGGTCCGTATAATATAAAGTTTTTTTCATTAACAACTGAATAGATCTGCATATAAGCTGGCAAATCAAGGCGAAAAGCATAATCACCAATTTTATTAAGTATCTTGAAAGGTCTATACCTTATTGGTTTTAGCTTCTTACCTTCACCTTACATTCTATCTTTACTGATGTATAGCCAAACTTGATCACCAACTTGAAAACTATGCTCAACTCGATGGTTGTCATGTCTTGCCTTGTACTTGGCTTGACTTCTTTCCATCTGTTCCTGTACTGCCTGGTGAATTCCCTAGATTTTCTCAATGAACTTGGTTTCTTTGTCCACATCACTGTGTCTATCAACTGATATGTATTTACCAAAGACAAAATCCAAGGGAGACTTTAGTATAAAACCAAAACAAGTCTCAAAAGGAGATCTTTGAATAGAAGAGTGCTTGGCATGGTTTGTAAGCATGCTGCACGTAAAACAAATGCTCATCCTAAAGCTTGGGATGCTTGCTGCAATAGCCTTTGAGCAACTGGATCACTATCCTGTTGATCACTTCTGTTTGACCATCTGTTTGTGGATGAAATGTTGTGCTCTTCTTCAACTTGGTGTCCATCAACTCCCATAAACTTGACCAAAACTTCCCAACAAATCGAGAATCTCGATCATATACTATAGAAGTGGGTAACCAAAATGAACCCATACATTCTGAAAGAACAACTTTGATGTTTGTTCAACTGTAACCTACTTGTTACATGGTATCAAAATACACATTTTACTAAACCTATCCATAACAACATACAAATAACCATCACCTTTCCTAGATTTTGGCAATCCCCCAACAAAATCCATGGAAACACTTTCCCAAGGATGAGAAGGAATTGGAGGTGGAGTGTACAAGCCCAATTTCTATTATTGGGCTTGCTTGTAGCACACATAGTACACCCTTTGATATATCTAGAAACTGTCTCATGCATTCTTGGCCAATAACAGAACCTTTGCAATTGTGCAACTATTTTACTTACACAAAAATGACCTGATATGAGAGAAGTATGTGCTTCTTGAATTATGTTAACTCTTTTAGTTTTTGGAATTCATAACTTTCCCAAATGACATAAGAGTTGGTATTTTACATAGTAATACAATTCTTTTACTTGCTTTCCATGGCTTAAAGTTTCATATACATCTTTAAAATCTATATCTTGAGCATATTGTTCAATATAACTTTCATGCATTATTGAGTTATGCTTAAGTATAGCAGATGCATTTATGATTAGTCTTGATAACATGTCTGCAACCTCATTGTGTATCCCCTTCTTATATTTGATGACAAGATGAAATTTTTGTAGAAAACCCACCCACCTATAATGTCTTGATTGTTGCAATTTAGTTTGTGAGTGTAAAAATTAAAGTGGTTGATGACCTATATGTATGATCTTTTCTTTACCCATTAGGTAATCTTTCCACTTTTTCACACTTTTTACTAATGCATACAATTCTTTATCATATGGGGGATAATTAACTACTGTAAAAATAAATGTCTAAAAATGATAGCATATGGGTTTTCCATGTTGCATCAACACAGCTCCCATGGCATAGTCACTCGCATCTGTCTCAATCTCAAATGGATGTTGAAAATCTAGCAGTGCTAGTACTGGTGTTGTACTAGTTTTATCTTTTAAGGTGTCGAAGGCTTTCTCTTGTTTTCCTCCCCACTTAAACACCTGTTTCAATCCTGTTAAAGCATGTAATGGAGTTGCAATCAAAGAAAAGTTAGCAATAAACTCTCTCTAGTATTGTGCTACCCCTAGGAAACTCTTAACCTCTATAGCAGATTTCCATTTAGGCTAATTCACAATGAATTCAACGTTAGAGGGATATATCTTTAATTCACCATCCCCTACAATATAACCCAAATAATTTAAGGACGTTCTGCAAAATTCACTTTTTGACAGTTTTACATAGAGATTTTCTCTTTTTAAAACATCTAAAGTCTGCTTTACATGCTTGACATGGTCTTCCCATGTATTATTAAAAACAAGAATGTCATATAAATAAACAATTACAAAGTCATCAATAAATGGTCTAAGTACATCATTCATAACTCTCATAAATGTAGCAGGAGCATTAGTTAAGCCAAAAGGCATAACCAACCATTCATAAAGTCCTTGCTTTGTCTTGAAAGCAGTCTTCCATGCATCTTGTTCTATAACTTTGACCTGATGATAACCACTTCATAAGTCTAACTTAGAAAAGTAAATTGCTTCTTTCAAATGATCTAATAAATCATCATTACGAGGAAGAGGATAACGGTTCTTGATTGTTATTTTATTTAGTGCTCTATAATCAATGCACATTCTCCACGAACCATCTTTCCTTCTCACCAGCATGATTGGAGATCCACATGGTGATGTGTTTGGTCATATAAATCCTTTATCGAGTAACTCTTGTACTTGCTTCGTTATCTCTGCATTCTCTAAAGATGACAACTTGTACATTCCAATGTTAGGTAATGGAGCATCTTGCTGCAAATAAACATCATCTACTATTTCTCACTTGGGTGGAAGACCTTTTCGTTCTTGAAATAGAACATCATACTCTGAAACAACTTTAACTAAATCAGCTTTCTGTTTAGAATCAATGCCTTCAAATGCATTAGATATTTCAGGATCCTTTGCCTTTACAACCATTAGTAAAAATTGTTTACTTGAATTCACAATTCTTTTCATCTGTCTTGAGTTTATGAGAGAATAGTTATCTTTGAGTTTATGAGCTCTTACAATGTATTCTATTCCATTTTTAGTGATTTGATACTTATTCTCAGCTCTATAGAAAATAGCTTTCCTATCATACAAGTATGGACTTCCCAAAACAATACCACATATATCCAATGGAACTATATCTAACTCAACCTCATCTAAAAATATTGATCCAATAGCAAACCTAAGTTTACATTGTCTCATTACTTGTAGCTTTGTTTTATCACACACCCAACCTAATGGATATGGCTTCTCATGATGTTTTGTTTGTAATCCCAACTTCTTTACAATTGTTTCAGAAATCAAATTTACTTGTGATCCACTATCAAACAAAGTATCAATCTTATTGTTCTTGGAAATTACTCTAATACGAAAAATCTCATTTCTTTCCCTCTCATTACTTTCATTATCAACAAATTGTGTAGACTTACTTGTGGATGCTTCAGTATCTTTACCTCTAATATCTATTGTTGTAACTGTTGTTTCATCGCTTGAATCTGATCCCAATTCCTACTGAATAACTATAGCATTCTTTTTCTTTTTTCCACCAAACTTCTTAGGTTTCTGTTTTGGATACAAAAACCAGAAGTGTGCCTCATCCTATCCTTCTTTCTTGCATTGAGT
Organism: Pinus taeda; assembly: GCA_000404065.3. Taxonomy (NCBI): domain Eukaryota; kingdom Viridiplantae; phylum Streptophyta; class Pinopsida; order Pinales; family Pinaceae; genus Pinus; species Pinus taeda. Next base: position 44,870 of record APFE030529388.1, read on the forward strand.
GCATGAAGGTTTATCCTTATTTACAATGTTTGCTTTCCTCTCCTTCCATTTTAGTTTCTTCTTTTCCTTGCTCTTTCTTACAGAATATTTAGATGATCCCCAAACCTTTGGGTTTACATTCGCTCTAGCTTCTAGATGTGTGGCTTGAACTAATACATCATCTAAGCTAGTGGGATTAAACATGAGAATAGTATGCTTTAAATAGTTATGAAGGCCACCTATATACTTCAATAAAGTCTTAGGTGAGACTAATGATATACCTAGAGTTAAAGCTCTCTTTCTGTATTCCCGAGTATAAATTTGTACACTTTGACTCTTCAATTGATGAAGAGTTTTCCAAGTCACCATTGCCTGTTGAATGTAAGCTAAAGGATAGAATTTCATTTTTATAGAAAAAACAAATTCATTCTAGGTAGAAATGATTCTACCATGTTTTTGTAGATCAACTTGTGTCTTGCCTTCCCACCATACTAGTGCAGTTCCTCCAAGTCAAAGGCTAACCAACTGAATCTTCTTCCTTTCTGAATCAACATTTTGTACCTGCAATATACATCAATTTTTCTTATTCAATTATCGAGATTTTCTACATTGAGTTCTCCATCATAAATTGGAAAATCAAACTTCACATCTAATTTGATTAAGAAAGTTTTCTTCTTATTCTTAGAAGAGCTAGAAGATGATGAGGATGATGAAGGTGGTGATTGAGGAGATGGTGGAGGAGGCATTTCCCCTTTTCCTTTGCCTTATGGAGGGGCAACTAGAAAAGGTTCCTCTTCTCCTTTCTTTGGTTTAGGTGTTGAAGTGCTTTCACCTCAACCCTTCTTAAATTATAGATACATCTCTTCCACCATGGCTTGGAGTGTCTTAAAACTTTCTATAAGCTGAGATTCTGATCCCAATGGAGCTTCTTCTGCCATTCTCCTCTGAGAATAGACTCTTCCAATCTCTGGATTAGCCTCAACAAGTTCTCCTTCTCCTAATTTGAGCTTTAATCTAGTTAGAATTCAAAATCCAATACAAGCTTGTCTAATCTTACTAAAACCAAAAACCAAATGCTCTGATGCCACTTGATCAAAAAATGGATACTAAATCAATATTGAGGTATTACAGACTCATGTGCAGGAATGCTTATATTATTTAGTGCAATCGATCGAAAATATTACGAATAATACAGAGATTTAAAAATTGGAAAACATAACAATTCAACACATCAACATAGTAAATAATCAAGGAGTTCACCACACTTCCTGGCTATGTCTCTTGGTCCAAGCTTTCAATGTCAATGTCTATATTATGTCTTCAAGAGAAAATGATTACAAGTATGAGCTCGAATAGAGTCACCACACAACAGTGACAAAACACAGGGATTCCCTCAAAATCCTCAAGTCTACAAGAGTACACAACTGCTCCCTCATGCTCTCTGTCTTTTACTTTCTCTTCAGCTCTCTTCTTCTCTTTTGTCTACCATAGAGTGGTCTTTAAGCCTCTCGGCCCTGTCTGTTCACCTCCCTTTTTGGTGTGGAAAAGTTTTGTTAAAAATGCGTAAGTCATAAGAACAATTTCTTTTAGAAACGGAAGGATCAGTGGGCCCGGTGAAACTGACAGTTCGGGCTTCCTCTGCAAAAATCCCCTGATATAATACATATTTGGGCTTTTATTCATTTTATCAAAAATACAAAGAAATACATAGAATACATTGAAAAACCTAACATTTTTTTTTATTGGAACTCAAATATCCTATGGAACTATGTATATAATCCTTTCGGGTCCGCTTTATCGCATGTCACATGTCACATAGTGTCGCTCATTTGTATTTTGATTTTATAACGGAAATAAACCAAAACACCAAAAAACCCGACAAAAACTACATATTAGATTTCAAATTTTATAGTGCCGCATCTATAACCATGTCGGGTCTGCTTGTATCGCTATTGCAAGCCCTTTGTATTCCACACCATTGATCTTCCTTCGATCCGAAGGTTCGCAACCAACTCGAAACATTAAGTAGTCTGCTCAATCTCCAATTTTGATCCATGATCTCCCAATCCAACAACTGACAACCATTTCGGGTGGCCTACGTGCACAAAGATTACCCACCCAAAAAAGTGGTTTTCTCTCTCCTATGGCATACTACTTGTTGTCCAGTGTATGGAATCTAGCGGAGCCTCTCCAATACCACTTACTCCCTGAGCCCACCTGAAATATCGTTTACCACGGAACTCAAATAACATAAGTCCATGTTTATAAACCTTTCAGATCCGTGTATATCTTATAGTCTTCGGGCCATTCCCCTTTTTTGTTTTGCAATGCAATAAGTTGCAAATCACATATCGCATGGTCTTTGGGCCTGCGGTTTGGGCCTTTCCCCATTGGAATCCTTGATGTGATAATGTAATCTTGGTCTTTCATCCACGCACTCAATCAACGGTCTACATTGTGTCGTTGGGTCGCAGTCTCATTTCCCATAAGGCTGCCTCCGATACACTCTGCTGGCCTACACCAATGCGATGTCCCAATTTAATCTGGGCCATTGATCTGGCCGATCCGATGGCCTCGGTGCAATTTTACTTCAACCTTCACTTGGGTTTCTGCCATTCATTAGTGTTTTCCTCTGTGACAGTGTTTTCCATTAGTTAACATATATGAAGACTTAGAATTAGAGGTTTGATACAAGATCCATTTTGGATCAGAACCAATCTTCAAACACTCTGGAAGCTTTCGATGGGTGTGATTCTTGACCCTTCTGTGTCTTACGTAACCTTGCCATCGCTCTAGAAGGCAAGACAATGCAAGTCGAGGTAGAAATTGTTGTACCAATCTCAACTATAATCTTCTACTCAGCTGAAGCTGGACCCATTCCTGCATGCTGTGGACTCTTGTTTATTTCACATGATTCATTTTCCCCATAAAGGGAATATTGTCACTGTCGACCAGCTATCTTTCTTTGCCTCTTCCTCCTCAGATGGCAATGTTCCATACGTCGAGCACACTGGTGCTCCCTATGAGAGTGTGGGGGCAGGTATTTTCAAAGATTATGCCTTAATGGGAAATTTTCCACTCCCGCCTCCTCATGTTGCCTCTTTCAACATGATCTAGGTTAAATATAATCCTTGGGTCATACATTCACTAGATCTTGTTGATGCCTGGGGCAAGGTTATGCTACTTAGTCCCGCCGGAGTCAATTACATGGAAATTGTTTCAGCTTCAAGTTTTTCATCCTCTGATTATTTTATGTCAAAGACCTTTCTCGATACGTACTCTCAATTCCTGTGGCTTGGAACTTTGGAATCACTTGATCCCTTAGCCGAGACCTTCCTTACTGATGAAGGTATCATGGAAGTCATGTATCTCAAGGAATCACTTTGGATCGATACTCATCATCACTCCTTGTTCCTTCCTCATCTGGTGGTCATGTCTACCATTTCTGAAGAGTCCTCTCCTCTATTTCTGCTACCAATCATCACTCACAAAGTATGGTCAGAAGGAAATTTGGGTAATATTACACAAACAATGTCGATTGAAATTTCTATCAAAACCAGTATTGTTGAACACATTCATATTAGGGTATCTTATTCTCCGGATGAGATCAAGACATATACTCATCTATTTCAGGAATTTTTTGATGTGTTTGGTGTTAGCAAGTGCCACGAATTCGAAATTTACCAACGAAAAATGTGTGCCCCACCCACTCACCTACACCCCATCATTATTGTTGGTCCTTTTACCAAATGGGGCATTGATTATATGACATGTAACCCTCGTTTGGAAGGGGGGCATGGCTATATTATCATTTCTAGGGATTATTTCACCAAATGGCCTGAAGAAATGCCTACATACTCTACAGACATTAAGACAACAGCTTAATTCCTTTTCAACCATGCTATTTCTAGGTTTGACATACCTCAAACCATTGTCACAGACCATGGCTCCCATTTTAGAGATTACATGATGGCTAAGCTAACATCTGCATTGGGATTGGACCACGATGGGTCAACCCCATATTACCCTCAGGCCAATGGCCAAGTTGATGCTATGAACAAAGTCCTGGTCACAATGCTTCAGCATACTATTGGGATGCAAAAGTCAAATTGGCATCTCATGTTATTTTTAGCTCTGTGGGCCTACCGAACCTCAACCAAATATGCAACTGGTTTCACAACATTCCAATTAGCCTATTATCTGGAAGTAACATTACCGATCAAATGTGAGATTCCTTCACTAAAGTTAGTTGTTGAACTCCTCCCCGAAATGTAACGTCAAGAGGAACGCCTCTTATATTTAGAACAATTGGATGAGAGTCACTGTCTCACCGCCTTGGTCATCGAAGCACAAAAGAAATGGGTCAAATCTCATTTTGACCAGTCGATCTCCCCTCGCACATTCTTTGAGGGTGATTTGGTCTTACTATATGACAAAGCTAATGATAAGTCGTGGGCAGGAAAGCTCGAATCCATGTGGCATGGGCCCTGCATTGTGAACCGCATTTTGCAGAAAGGAGCCTATGAGCTTATTGATTATGAAGGAAATCCTCTTGATAAGCCCTGAAATGGGATTTACCTCAAGAGGTACTATTCTTAGGTCATCTTGCATGGTTACTTATGTACATTAGTGTGTCATTCATTTTTGTGTAGTGTGGTTTTGTGTGGTAGTTTTCAAACAAATTTCCTATTAACTATGCTTTTCTTGCTCTGCAGATGTCTGTGACTCCCCACATTGGTTTCGCTGATGGTGCTTGCCATAGTACCTAGAACCTACCATCCGTGGCATGGGTTATATATAACCCTAACGGTGAATTGATTGACCTTAAAGGTATCTATCTAGGTCGCACAAGAAACAACATTGCTGAATATAGTGCGGTCATCGAACTGTTGTCAGAAGCCATTGCTCTTGACATTAGAGAGTTGGTTGTCAACGTGAATTCACAGCTTGCCATCCTTCAACTCAACAAGAAATATTCTATCAGAAACCATCAAATGTTGAGAATGTATCTCAGTATCCTTCTATTGAAAAGACATTTTGATTACATTACATATCATCATATTCCTAGATGCATGAATACATTGACAGATGCATTAGCTAATCATGTGTAGGATATATATTTACGAAACATGTGAAAAGATAAAACAAACCATTTTTACCATAGTAAGCAAGAAAATATAGCATATATATATATTATATATATATATATATATATTATATATATATATAATATATTTATATATATATATATATAATATGGTGATAATGTATTGATTACATCAGAACCCCAAAAAAATAATACTTTATGCGAGATTTTTCGGCGTAAATCACAAGATATTTCATTTTTCGACGTGTTTTGAACCAACTAGTGCGGTTCATTGTCAGGACAAGTTGAATGAGTAGATCAGGCTTTGCATGTTAAATAGATAGAGCAGAAACTCCAACGATTATAAAATGGCTATATTGACAACGACTCGATTTGACTGGATTAGTTAGGACCGGATTAGGGTTATAACCATTATTTAATTAAAAAGTAACCTTGGTTCATTAGATTCTTATTAGAACAAAGGTAAATGGTCCATTTATAATTATAATTATATTAGAAAATAAATTATAACCAAAACTACTATACATTAATAGTCAATTAGTTAAAAAATTATTAAATATATAAATATACCTAAATATCTAGATTCAAACATAAGTCAAAAGGGATGTTCCATATATTAATATATAAATAAATATTAAATCAATTAAGAACTAAATTAATATTAAATAATAGTTATTTATAGAAGTTCAACAAATATATATAAATAATAGGGTAATTTAAGGTTATGATAATAGAGTAATCTAATGATATTATAAATGTATATACATAAATAAAATAAATTAATCTAAATTAATAGTAAGTAATCCAAGTTATAAAAATCTAAATATTAGAGTAGTTAGTTATAAAAGTTATAAAAATTAGGGAAATATATAAATAGTGGGTTATATAATTTTATTAAAGTAATTTAAGGGTTAGAAAGAAAATGCTAATATTTAAAATTAAAGGGTAAAATAATCAAAGATTAATTTCAAGCTTATTTTCTTTAAGTTATTAGCATGAATAAGAGATACTATAAGAACTTCAAGGAACAAAGGCCCCAAGGAACAGGAAACTAGGGGAAAAAAATAAAATAAAAAATAAAAAAAAAATTAAAAAAAATAAAAAAAAAAAAGAAAAAAGAAAAAACTTAAAAGATAGTAGGAAAAAAAAACAAAGGGAAGGGAAGGCAGGAAGACCATGACCAGGACGAGAGGGCCGGGACCCAGTAACTATTGATCCTCCATCCATCCTCTCTATTGAGATTGTTCAGCCTTTTTTCAATCTCAAGCACTTCCCTAAATTTTCGGTGATGGAATTGGGACACTCTAGCAATCACACTAGCCTCCTCGATGCAGACATGATGATTGGTTTTCTCAACATGCTCTGCTAAAGCAGAAGACTTGGCTCTCCTATGCTTAAGGTCAGCTGCGTGCTCACTAATCCTTTGATGAATGGAGCGACCAGTCTCACCAATATAGGGGGTCCCACATGAACAAGGAATAATATAAACCCCTTTCATGTCCTTGGGGTCGATGGGATCCTTCACAGATCTGAGAGATTTACGAATGGTATTGAGAGGTCTAAAGGTCAATGAGACATTACGCTTCTTAAGAATCCTCACAATCTTGTTTGTAGTCCCCTGTACAAACGGATGATGGACAACAGGAATCCTCTCCTTCTTATCTCTTTTTGCAATTGAATTCTTAGCTGCTTTGAGGAAAGCCTTCTGACCCAAGTGCCTACTATAACTGTTCTCAACAAAGACATTAAGGAGATGGGGCTTCTCCTCCTCGAAGCACTTTTCATCAGAGATCCTTAAGGCACAAGTAGCAAGGGTGTTGAGAACTCCCAACTTCTAAGCCAGAAAATGGTGGGAACTAGCATGAAGATATTGCTTCGTATGAGTTTTCTTACGAAACACACAGTGGGAGAGGGAACCATCACTATTCTTCGAGATAAGAATATCAAGGAAAGGGAGGTAGACATTGACTTCCTGCTCCTTTGTGAGCTTAATGGCCAAGGATTGACTATTGAGATGATCAAAGAAGAGGTCTAACTCCTCTTGGAGATGAGACCAGATGACACTAGTGTCATCTACATATCTCTTCCAAAGCTTAGGTAGGACGCAAGCTGAGTTAAGAGCCTTAGATTCAAAATCCTCCATAAAAAGATTCGCAACAATAGGGGAAAGGGGTGAGCCCATGACAACCCCACAGGTTTTCTCAAAGAACTCACCTTCAAAACAAAAAAAGGTCGAAGTGAGGCAGATCTCAACCAACTGAGCGGTATCAGGATCAATTAGATGGTAGATTACTTCCATGGCCTCATTTATAGGGTTGCAAGTGTACAGGGAAACCAGATCAAAACTAACCAAAATGTCCCATAGTCCAGCTTAATGTCTTTAAGTTGTTCGATAAAATAAGCAGAGTCTTTAACGAAGGACCCTGTATGACCAACTAAGGGTTTAAGCTTCAAGGCGAGGAACTTCGCCAGAAGATAGGTAGGACCCCCAATGGTGTTGACTATGGGCCTAAGGGGAGCTCCTTCCTTATGAATCTTAGGGAGACCATAGATTCTAGGAGTGATAGGATTGCTCTCAATGAGCTTACTGTGTGGGGGACCCACCAAGATACTGGATTTTATGGCAAGGGCCACATTCCTGGAGATCTTCTTTAACGGGTTTTTGGGGAGCTTCTTATAGCTCCCACTGTTATGAAGATGCTCCAACATTTTACTGCGGTAGTCTTCCTTGCTAAGAATGACAGCAGCCCCACTTTTATCAGCTTTCAAAAAACAACAATATATTTGTTCTGATTCAAGGATTTTAGGGCTTCAAATTTGTCCCTGTTAAGGTTGCTCTTAAGAGGCTTAGCTTTCCTAAGGACCACAGCACAATCCTGCCTAATAGTGTTTTTAATACTATTAGGTAAACCACGAATCCCAAACTCAATGTCACAAATAATGTCATCAACCGGGATCTTCTTAGGGGCCAAGGCAAAATTTAAACCTTTACTTAAAACCCTAAAAACGGAAGGGGGAAAGGAGAAACTAGACAAATTGACAACCATATTATTACCATGAGAGGGAGGGGGAGGAGGATAAAACATATCAATATTTTTCTTAAACTTAGAATTGTTATACTTGTTAAGAACTTTTAACCTATCATTAAAGATATTACTACCACTTTCTGTAATATTATTCCTCGAACTACTACTACTACTACTACTACTACTACTACTATTATTATTATCAACACGCATATTATTATTATAACTAATATTAATATTATTATGCTTATTATTACCGAGTATATTATATATCATATATATATCAATATTTTATAATAAACATTATATAATTATTATATTATTATTAATTATTAAACACACATATAATTTATACTACTATAATTAATATGATAATACTTATATTATATTATTAATGAATCATATATAGTAACAGTTATTAATATAATATATAATTATTGTTTATCAATAATAAATTAATTATTAAATTAATATATTAATTGTATTAAATATTAATATATTATAATATAATTATAACTAATATTATAATTATTATTATCAACCGTATTAATATTATTACTATTATTGCAATTCAAACCAAAAATTAAGTCCTCTCAAAAGCAACATATGGGTAGGTTGGAGCCCATACCGTCAACTTGACACACGCTGCAGCTCTGACAAGGTTCTGGCAAACTGACTCCGCGCTCCACATTACCATGCACTCTTTCGAACGTAACCTGTGCACCGTCAACCAAGCTGCTCTGAATTGGCTCACAGTGAATTGAAACTGACAAATGGTCTTTACACTCCATGTTACCATGCATTCCTTCACAGGGGACCTGCACATCTAGGGAAAAATCTGCAGATGGAAACCCATCAATGGATGATGGTGATTTCTCACCATTTGTGGAAAAGGAACTACACGCAGCATCAATAGGCAGTGCATCGAACAGAACGAGCGGGCAGGAGCTAGCCACATCCTTACGCAGAGGAATACTTGAGCTGCGGGCCTCTTGATTACATGCTGAGCAGAGAGCAGAATGTCTACTCCTCTCCGCAACACCTGAACTAAGAAAAACAGAAGACGAACCAAGCGGACTGAGTTGGCCAAAGGAGCTAGCTTCCGTGCTGGCACTTACCGAGCTTCCATTAACTCCAAGCGGAGGTAATAAATCAGGAACCTTGGGCTATAGAAGATTTCGAAGCTAACTTTTGAAACTTCAAAGACTATTTTTGCTTCCAAATTTCCTCTAACTTCAAGGATTTAATGGCTGAACAAGCATCAATTTTGGTCCAAAGGGAGGCAGAAAACAGGCCCATAAGATATAAATGAAATCCCATAATATTGCGAGAGAGAAGATACAAAGATCTTCTAACCTTGCTGATTTCAGCTCTTATTAAAGCTAAACTAGCTTTAAGGAAAACCCAATGATTTAGGGGATTATGAAGGTGATGATTAATCTGGGCGAAGACTAGGATGATGGAGGAGTCTCTGCATATTTTAAGAAACGCCAGATCTGTCTTCAACTTCGAAACCTGCAAGCGTGCTCGTTCAAATTAGTGAACCTTAGTTGCAATAGCTTTTCCGTGCAAGGATTCAAGAGGCTTCTCTGATCCATATTAACCTTATGAGAGATTTTTCAGTGTAAATCACAAGATATTTCATTTGTCGACGCGTTTCGAACCAACTAGTGTCGTTCATCGTCAGGACAGGTTGAATGAGCAAACCAAGCTTTGCATGTTAAATAGATAGAGCAAAAACTCCAACGGCTATAAAACGACTCGATTTGACTAGATTAGTTAGAGCAGATTAGGGTTATAACCATTATTTAACTAAAAAGTAACTTTGGTTAGTTAGATTCATATTAGAACAAAGGTAAATGGTCCATTTATAATTATAAATATATATTAGAAAAAAAATTATAACCAAAACTAATATACATAAATAGTCAGTTAGTTATAAAAATTATTAAATACATAAATATACCTAAATATCT
>APFE030529406.1:0-11547 GCA_000404065.3 Pinus taeda
TGTACTTATTCAATCATTGCGCATTAACTATCTCACACGAAGATGAATAATTGTTGCCTTGTATAGACTATCCTATGCCAATATAGACATACTCATAACAATTTTGGAAATCACATACCAAATGGGGCCTATGCATATTTCCCTTGCTTCCGAAATTCACATGTGGCAAATCAACGTGCCCTTGCTTAGTCAATTCACTCTATTTCTTCTATGTTCCTTCTATCAATTTGGTTTTGTTAGTATGAGAAATTCCATTTAATAATTTAGCTTATCTATTAACATTTTTTTTTTATTTGTTATTGAGAAATCATTTTTCTCCCCTTCATCTTCTCTAAGAACTATATTATTTATATTTTATTTGAAATATATTTTATAACAAATAAAAAAATATTAAATGAATAATTAATTTAATACTTAATAAAGTAAATAAATGTTGTAAAGTAGTCTCCGAGTGCAGCCTTATTGGATAGTGTATGCACTACTAAAGTGTTTGTGTCGTTGTGCAAGTCACATGTTTAAACCTTGTCTTACATGTGCGTCATGCTTGGGGGTAGTGTGGCCACACCTAGAGGTTATAGTGGTAGTCATCGAGGATCAACCTCGTGTGACGCGAGTACGAGAGTCTGCACGTTATCGATTATGCTAGTCACTAAATAATAATAATAATATTAAAGTAATAATTAACAGAGTTGTCTTTAGTGCGACTTTTTGGACTTTCCGGTGCCGGAATCGGTGGAAAATTTTGAGGTGAAATCTTGATTTGTGTTATTTAAACTAGTTTTTTGACTGAATATATGGATCCAGCGCCCTCGAAAACCCCTAGGGCACTTCGATTGCACAGGATTACCCATTAAACTTGTGATTTCAATAAATTCCTGTTGAATTTTAGAGAAATTTAACCGGGAAAACCCACCGTAAAAGCTTCCAAAAAGTCGCACTAAAGACAACTCCATAATTAACTTAATACATAACACACAAAATAAGTTCTAATTTAATAATTAACTTACTACTATACTCTGCAATTATGCAGTACCTTTGTTGTGGTTTTTTTTTTGTTAAAAATAATTGCACATGTCACATACCATTTCACAAGCAAACAATGACATAATTTATTTGATGTTTAAGATTTCATGGCAAAAATGGCACTGCTCTTTTCCTCGTGTAACAACAAATTGTCTATTGAAGACTTTAATGTTGCATATATATTTTGGGCATAAATTAATTCACAAAATATACTTACATTTATAGAACATAAACACACATAAATATATATTCATAAAACATTCATAGACAACTCATAATATATATGTATATATTATTTTACTATATATATATATATATATATATATATAATATATATATATATATATTATATAATGATGATAATGTCCATTAAGACCACTTATATACATTTTTAACACTTGTTAAATATGTGCTTTCTTTAACTAGTTTATGGGATCACTGAAATGAGACATTGGGTACATCAGTCCTTGTACGAAAGTAAAAAAAAATTACACTTGTTTATGGCTGTAAGGTCCCTCATAAATAATTCTCGGTTGCTTAACACACTTTGCTACACAATTTGTTTTTACATGAGTCTAAATATTAATAATTGTAATGTAACATGAAACAAGAACTTAAAATTTTTAACAAGTGTTTATAGCTCTAAGGTTTCGCATAATAATTTGTGGTGGAACCATGCTTAACATAAATTACTATACAAATAAGTATATGCCAAAATTGAATCATGCTAGCATAGTGAACCACATCCACATCATATTAAAATAGTCATCATAAATATCATATTAACTTTATTCAAATCTTTATTACATGCTAAAAAATCTGAGTGTATACTTTTACAAATTAATAATAAAAATAACATATTTAATAATAACATATATTTTAATTTAGTTGTATTTAAACTAACATAAGGCTAGCTACAATGTAGCACTTGTTAATATGCATGGTGTGTTTATTTCATGGATCATTATTATATTTATATATCAATTTTTTGGAGACTAAATAAATAGGTCTAATATTTATCATTTTCACCACCAATAAGTTTAAGCCATTTTGGATTAGTCTGTATCCCCTCCTACTAACTTGTAAAGACATGATCAACGATACATTTACTAGCCACACCAACAACTCCATCAACCAGAAGTTATTCATCACCATGATTTAAGCACATATCCTCATAAATGATCCTTGACATCCACATCACTCCCTTCTCCTCTTCAATAACCCAAATTTCAAGATACATGATTTCCATGTTTTCTCTCCCAATCACTTGCATCACCTACATTTTTTTCCTTTTTGTAATTATTCTAATCATAGTCAACATGATTGTTGAGCACTACACACTTCTCTATGTGACCAACCTCAACTCACCACTCCATCATGAATTCAAAACATCAATTTTGCTTCACTTGTCACGTATATTGACTAGCATAAAAAATTGTCATGCATTCCACCTCCCTACCTCATCCACTCTACCTAATAAGTCATCACATTGTTGCACCATTGTTATGTAGCTAGGAATTATTAACATCCTTTAGAGCTTTTGACCATATACAACATCACAATTTAACTCACATGGTTGACTAAAATAAGAGAAAATAATACATTGTTATGGTGAAGCCATATTGGATGTAATGACTAACAGTGGCTGGATGACAATAAAAAACTTGGAGAGTTAATACCTTTTCCTTTGTCTTTTCTATTAATGTAAAAATTGAAGTTGAATGACAAATTGATTGTATACAATCTCTTTTCATAGCTAATATGATTTAACAAGTTGTATATACAAGATCCTATCATTGCAAAGGTACATCCTCAATTAGGTACAAATAATGAAATCATGCATTTCTATATAAAGACTTCCCTACTGACTCGATGAAAATATAATCACATCGCTTAGCCATTGCATGTTGATATTTTTCTCCTATACACTAAGAATATTTGTATTTAATGGAATGTATTTGGAAAATTATCATATTCAAATTGATATAGTTATTGACCTATAAGCTCTAGGTTGGTTGCCATAAAGCTAGCAAGGGCCAAATGATTGCCCTACTACCACTTAACATCACTCTAGAAGAAATTTCCACTAAATTTCCTAATAGTAGCAACAATGGTGCTACCAAAGCATCCTTGCAAGTTCTTCCTAAAAAAAATCATGAGGTACTAAAATTCCTTGTGATGAAATAGTTGTTGAAATTCATGTTAATGAATATTTTGTGATTTATGATGGGCTAAAGTATCAAACTTTGTTGGATCATGTTGAAGGTAATCGATTATCAATGCTTGGGTTAAAGAGGATTGGTATCCCTACAAATGGGTTTTGCATGGCCACTCAAAGGTTGACAAAAGGATTTTCCAATTTGTCTTCATGGATAAAATAATTTCAATAAGGTGGTCATGAGTGGTTCCTATATGTGTTGCAATAGCCTAGTGGTATTGTTGGATGGCATGAACACTTTTCAATTATGATTATTCTTAGATTCATTTTGTCATCTTGGTTGAAATCCAATACCTCCCAATGTAATTATGGGATTTTCTCAAGCACATCTTGAATCCCCTTAGGTAACTCTTTTACCACGAGCCTTAATATGTGTTTAGACCTTGCCTAGAAAAGCATGTCTACATTAGTGTTACTTGTAATTATTCTAATCATAGTCAACATGATTGTTGAGCACTACACACTTCTCTATGTGACCAACCTCAACTCACCACTCCATCATGAATTCAAAACATCAATTTTGGTTCACTTGTCACGTTTATTGACTAGCATAAAAAATTGTCATGCATTCCACCTCCCTACCTCATCCACTCTACCTAATAAGTCATCACATTGTTGCACCATTGTTATGTAGCTAGGAATTATTAACATCCTTTAGAGCTTTTGACCATATACAACATCACAATTTAACTCACATGGTTGACTCAAATAAGATAAAATAATATATTGTTATGGTGAAGCCATATTGGATGTAATGACTAACAGTGGTTGGATGACAATAAAATACTTAGAGAGTTAATACCTTTTCCTTTGTCTTTTCTATTAATGTAAAAATTGAAGTTGAATGACAAATTGATTGTATACAATCTCTTGTCATAGCTAATATGATTTAACATGTTGTATATATACAAGATCCTATCATTGCAAAGGTACATCCTCAATTAGGTACAAATAATGAAATCATGCATTTCTATATAAAGTCTTCCCTACTGACTCGATGACAATATAATCACATCGTTTAGCCATTGCTTGTTGATATTTTTCTCCTATACACTAAGAATATTTGTAGTTAATGGATTGTATTTGGAAAATTATTATATTCAAATTGATATAGTTATTGACCTATAAGCTCTAGGTTGGTTGCCATAAAGCTAGCAAGGGCCAAATGGTTGCCCTACTACTACTTAACATCACTCTAGAAGAAATTTCCACTAAATTTCCTAATAGTAGCAACAATGGTGCTACCAAAGCATCCTTGCAAGTTCTTCCTAAAAAAAAATCATGAGGTACTAAGATTTCTTGTGATGAAATAGTTGTTGAAATTCATGTTAATGAATATTTTGTGATTTATGATGGGCTAAAGTATCAAACTTTGTTGGATCACGTTGAAGGTAATCTATTATCAATGCTTGGGTTAAAGAGGATTGGTATCCATACAAATGGGTTTTGCATGGCCACTCAAAGATTGACAAAAGGATTTTCCAATTTGTCTTCATGGATAAAATAATTTCAATAAGGTGGTCATGAGTGGTTCCTATATGTGTTGCAATAGCCTAGTGGTATTGTTGGATGGCATGAACACTTTTCAATTATGATTATTCTTAGCTTCATTTTGTCATCTTGGTTGAAATTCAATACCTCCCAATGTAGTTATGGGATTTTCTCAAGCACATCTTGAATACCCTTAGGTAACTCTTTTACCACGAGCCTTAATATGTGTTTAGACCTTGCCTAGAAAAGCATGTCTACATTAGTGTTACTTGTAATTATTCTAATCATAGTCAACATGATTGTTGAGCACTACACACTTCTCTATGCGACCAACCTCAACTCACCACTCCATCATGAATTCAAAACATCAATATTGCTTCACTTGTCACGTTTATTGACTAGCATAAAAATTTGTCATGCATTCCACCTCCCCACCTCATCCACTCTACCTAATAAGTCATCACATTGTTGCACCATTGTTATGTAGCTAGGAATTATTAACATCCTTTAGAGATTTTGACCATATACAACATCACAATTTAACTCACATGGTTGACTCAAATAAGAGAAAATAATATATTGTTATGGTGAAGCCATATTGGATGTAATGACTAACAGTGGTTGGATGACAATAAAATACTTAGAGAGTTAATACCTTTTCCTTTGTCTTTTCTATTAATGTAAAAATTGAAGTTGAATGACAAATTGATTGTATACAATCTCTTGTCATAGCTAATATGATTTAACATGTTGTATATATACAAGATCCTATCATTGCAAAGGTACATCCTCAATTAGGTACAAATAATGCAATCATGCATTTCTATATAAAGTCTTCCCTACTGACTCGATGATAATATAATCACATCGCTTAGCCATTTCTTGTTGATGTTTTTCTCCTATACACTAAGAATATTTGTAGTTAATGGACTGTATTTGGAAAATTATTATATTCAAATTGATATAGTTATTGACCTATAAGCTTTAGGTTGGTTGCCATAAAGCTAGCAAGGGCCAAATGGTTTCCCTACTACCACTTAACATCACTCTAGAAGAAATTTCCACTAAATTTCGTAATAGTAGCAAAAATGGTGCTACCAAAGCATCCTTGCAAGTTCTTCCTAAAAAAAATCATGAGGTACTAAGATTCCTTGCGATGAAATAGATGTTGAAATTCATGTTAATGAATATTTTGTGATTTATGATGGGATAAAGTATCAAACTTTGTTGGATCACGTTGAAGGTAATCTATTATCAATGCTTGGGTTAAAGAGTATTGGTATCCCTACAAATGAGTTTTGCATGGCCACTCAAAGATTGACAAAAGGATTTTCCAATTTGTCTTCATGGATAAAATAATTTCATTAAGGTGGTCATGAGTGGTTCCTATATGTGTTGCAATAGCCTAGTGGTATTGTTGGATGGCATGAACACTTTTCAATTATGATTATTCTTAGCTTCATTTTGTCATCTTGGTTGAAATCCAATACCTCCCAGTGTATTTATGGGATTTTCTCAAGCACATCTTGAATCCCCTTAGGTAACTCTTTTACCACGAGCCTTAATATGTGTTTAGACCTTGCCTAGAAAATCATGTCTACATTAGTGTTACTTGTCCTAAGACTTGAGAAAAAAAATAACATTAAGGGTGGGTCCAAATTCATTCCACAACTTGTTAGGTATATCAATCTTTTAAACATCCACTTCCATTGCTAGATCCTAGGCCATAGGATTATGGATTTCCCTCTTTTATCAAAAGTATATTACTTAAATATTATTCTATTTATGACCTTGGCCTCCTAGACCCAAAAGGTTTCAGCCTCAACTAATGCTAGAAATGAATTTAGATGGTAAAGAAAGGAAATAAGGGTAATCTTGCTCATAATATTTTCAATTGAGAGCACAATTGGTTATGGGCCAACACCTCCAAAGGTAACCAACTCACTTATGAGTAAGGAACATGTTTGACTCCTCTCAAGATGTTACTTTCTCATTTGGGGGTGGGTGGGAGGGGTTGGTTATAAATAGGGTTTTCCCTCCTCATCCAATGAGAAGTAGCAATATGAGAGGAATCAAACATGTTCCTTGTCACTCGTTGTCATGTTTCATACTAAGCAAGAGGATGGGCAAGGGGGGAAACCACCCTTATCTTGCTCAATTTCATGTCGTGTATTATTGTTGTAGCATGTAAAACAACCCTGTTATTTTATGAAAATTATCATAAAATAAATTGTCCCCTCCCAAAATTTTTCCTGACTTTTCTTTGATATTATGGTTTACTATTATTGATTTTGCAATGTTTATTTTTTTATTTTGTGTGTTTTTTGTTTCATTTTTTGCACAATTTACTTTCATTGTTGTATCTTTCATTAGATCTTGCATTTAGTTTAAATCAATTGAAATTTGCTCAAAATTTTGTTATGCAAATGGTGTCATTGGAATCTTGATCCACGTTAGGAATGAATGAAACAAATCTTATATTCAAATTCAAAATTTGCAACTAGTTTACTTTTGCATTTGGATCTACAATAACTCTTAATGAGTTTTTTCATAGATTTCCAGATCATGAGGGGAGGTAGGAGGGGGAGGGGTGCTCTATAGCTCTGAGGAGGACAAATTGTTTAGGTCTTAGTCAAATGACAAATAATCAAGCTAAGATATATGGTATCTACTAGGGAATTTTGTTAATCAAAGAACATTGGGTGGACACACTTACGGTTATGGGAGATTATCTCCTAATCCTACATCATCTAGTCAAAGGCTGCCTCCCAAAGTAGGAATCTATGGAAGAAATCGTGAAAAGAATCAAGAATTGTTGAAGATATCCCATCCAAAGAATATTTCCATTTCCTAATAGACTTCAACAAAGAAGCTAAGTATGCTAATGAGGGGTATAAATTGAAGATAGGTGAATTAAAGATCAATGGCCAAATCGGGCCTGCTATCATTCCCTAATGGCAAATGAAATCTATTAAACAAATTCCCTAGTAGCATTATGTGTTGTACTTTTTGTATTTTGTTGGGGTAATTTTGATGGTATTCACCTACAAAACCCTCTATTTGTTTCTTAGATATATTCTCCTAAAGAAAATTATATATTCTTATTAGAAAGGAGAAAAAAACCAATATATGAAACCTTTGGATACTTGATATGTGCACCCAATAGATATATTCAAATATCTAGATCCAAGAGGTCCAAGCAATTATTTGTGCTTTAGTATGGACCCGAGGTAAATCTTAACACATTATATGATTTTTATCTGAACACTTCTAGATTCCATGGTGATCCCTACCTTTGTATCCAAACCTGAGTCTTCTGATTAACAACTATTTTTCCAAACATTTTGACGTTTAGATTTTTCCATTCACTTCCCAAATAAGTTATACCTTTTTTACAATTCAAAACCAAACATCTAGATCTAGAATTGATTTAAATATTAAGTTGGGATATTGTTTATTCTTGTTAAGCAGAGATATATTAAATTATGTTTTTCCAATTAGTTTAATATTAAATACACAAGTGATGACATTATTTAAATTTTAAATTATACCTATTAATTCACAATATGCAAAATTAATGTGAGTAGACTGAAATAACCTCGAAATCAATAACTACCATAACTTAGTCTTTTCGCCAAATATTCATCTTTTCACTAGATATTTATGCTCTGTAATCTTGAACTTCGATAAGAACCTAAGAACCTATTAATAGGTAAACAAGTTAAAGCTTGCTACAAGAGATAATTTTTGGATCCTAAGAAAATTTCTTTGTCTATTCTTCAATATCTAAATTTGTTTGAAATTATTAGAATTTTGTTCACGACTTTTATAATTTCTCTTTGAATTTAGTTTTTGCAAATCAAATGATAAAGAAAGCAAAGAGTAAGCAAGTAAAAGTAGAGGGTTTATATTCAAAGGGTAAACAATGAAATATAGAAGACCTTGAAGACATAGAATATGATGAAGACAGAGAATATGATGAGGATAGAAATCGGAATACAACATTTTGGGAAAAAGAATTGTCTAAAATGGAAAGAAATTCATGAAATAATGAGGTTGGAGATGTTGCTTGATGATTATGATCAAATGAAAACATCACAATTAACATTAAAAGGTCAGGATTACACAAAGTTGCATCCAACACAATTATTTTACCTTATATGACATGGTACATTGGATTATCTCGCATGTTAATGTTCAGACTTATACAATGGTTAACCATGCTAGACAAGCAGTTGGGTCCTTCAAACATAAACGCATAACTAGAATGTATAAGTGAGATCCTCCTGATGTGTCTGTTTAGATAAATGATTCGTGCAAGAATTTAAAGTTAGATGCATGGAAAACAAAGATGGCTAATTAAATTAAGGATTGGTGTTATGACCTTGACTCTTTCAAAATCAAACTAAATAGGTAGTACCCTAATTAGAGTAAAAATCCTTACAAACTAGCTACTATAATGCTATGTAAATTGTATGGTGAGAAAGATCCCCAACACTTTAAATTACAATGGATTCCCTCAATTCATCAACTTGCCAAAAAGGGTAAAATCTTCAACTAGGCACAGATCTTGTTTGTATTAACATCCTGCAAGCGATCAAGAGGACCTTATAATCCCCTTCAAGGTTTAGAGTTGGATGCTTTATCTCAGAGTATTTAATAATGCAATGTGTGCAATAACCCCCTTCCCACTCATGAAGTAGAATTGGTCACCTAAGTAGAAACGTGTTCATGTTTATTACTTTGTTCTATGGGATAATGAATGCAAGAATCATTTGTATGATATTTATGACAATTTTATGGCTCCTCTACATCATTTATTACTTGATAAAGAAACTTTGGGGCTTACTCAAGAAGCTAAAGATACCATCAAACTAATGGAACATCTGGATGTGTTGCAACCCCTCACATGCTACCAAAATATGCATATGGCAAGTTGGTATTAAGAGAAATTGCATATCAAACAATGGCTACAAATATAACTAGATCACTAATTCAAAAGTAAAAGAAATTATGGCCAAATTTTCCTTTGAATCTTAGCATATGATCTTTATTGCAACCCAAGCATGATAGGAAGAAGCAAAAATGTTAGAAGATGTATGACTATATTGTGCAAGTTTTTACATGCACGTTCATGATGATATAGTTATTGTTAATATGAAATCGGCTAGATATTCAAAATAATATATACATGAAGGCTATCCTTATGATTGTATTTTCAAAAGGGAAAATAATTATGATGAAGTTTTAATAAGAATCTTTATGGAGAATGAGAATGAAAAAGCACAAATCCAACTTTTCAAAAGGAAAGGAAAAGGTATTTTTTCAAAGAAAGTAATAAATTAATTGCTTTTGTTAGCAGTTAAGACCGTGATCCGATTGATTAGGAGAAAAAGGATGAAAAATGAGATAATGAGGGTAAAAACAATGAAGAACAAGACACATAAAAATTTGTTCATGATTCTTAGAAGGATGGGAAAGATAAAGCAAAAGCAACACAAAATGCACATTAATTGCAAAGTGTTGAGTAGAGTATTGAAAATTCAACTCAAGGGTTATTGAGTCCTGACCAAGAAAGTAAGAAACCATCATTGGAAATGTAGGATGTGGATCACTTTGTAGAATGTAACTAGTTTCGGTCTTCATAATTTATACCATTATGTATTTTAAGTAAAATCAAAAGAAAAGAAAAAGGAAACTTATCATTATTTTACTAGACAAGCATGTTCTTCATGCTTTTAGGTTTTTGGGTCAAAGTCCTATTTGGAAAGAATGTAAAAGAAAAAAAATTGTAATTATGTAATTTTGGGACAGAAACCCCTCTAATGCCAAGTCAACCTACATGACAAGTTGGCCTTGCCACAAAAGACATGTATATTTTCACCCCTCTAAAATATATAAATAGAGAGAGATGAAGCTCATTTGGATATACACACTTGGATGTTTTTGGTGAAGTATCACAGATAGGGTAGAGAAGATATGGAGAGTCGAAATTTATAAAAGAGGATATCTTCTTGTGCTAGAACTTGTGGAAGATTTGGCTTGGTTCGTCTCTTGTTGTTGGTCTCTTACTGATGAATTTGTTGGAAGGAAGGAAGAGTTGACTTGGTATGTAGAGGTGGAATTTTTTGTGGTTATGGGTCTTGGATATTTCATTTGATTTGATTTTATAAGAACATATTTTTTTTGGGTTTTCCCATTTGAGGAGTTTTTCCTTGGCTTGGGGACTATATCTTGTGTTTTATTGTCTTATGTGATCTTCATGTTTTATGGTAATGGTAATTGTTGGATGAAGAAAGAAACATAATAATAAAAATGCTAACAATGTCACAAGTAATTATCATGTAATGGAAATATAATGATAAAAATAAAAACTGAAATCTAATTATAAAATTAAAAAACCTCCTAATCTCATTTGATTTGATTCTATAAGAAGATAATTTTTTGGGCTTTCCCATTGGAGGAGTTTTGCTTTGGCTTGGAGACTATATCTTGTGTTTTATTGTCTTATATGATCTTCGTGTTTATGGTAATGGTAATTGTTGGAGGAAGAAAGAAACATAACAATAAAAATGTTAACAATCTCACAAGTAATTATCATGTAATGGAATTCTAATGATAAAAAGAAAAGTTGAAATCTAATGATAAAATAAAAAACCTCCTAATTTCCAACATGGTATCAGAGTTATGGTTGGACAAGGAGGCTTGAAGATCAATAATCATTGACTCAGAGCGATATCTCTATGTTTCAAAAGTATGGATAGGCTCATCACAAAGTGATTCCCTCTCCTCTACAAGAGATTGATATATATATA
>APFE030529406.1:12122-31398 GCA_000404065.3 Pinus taeda
TGTGTGTGTGTGTGTTGACAACGTTGTAGTAATTGCTTGTCCACGATGGCATGAATTAGTCAACAGAAGCTCGTGACATACGACTATTAGCAGGTGGCTCCTTACTGTGTAGACATGGCTCAAAGTTACGAATAAGACATAGTCCAACTGTAATATTTATAACAATTATGAAAATTTCCACTTATTTTTTTACTTTCTAACTCGCATCAATGCTTATGGCATTACTTTCTAGACGAGCATCTTGACACATGACATTGACAAAAAATTGGTCATTATTTTAGCATGGTTTGTTGATTTGTGTACCTCAACGGTATCAAAATGTTCAATGGAACGTGGATCTCATAGCAACAATAAGGCAGAGCTGCATATAACAATAAGACAATGACATATATGATGTATGATGACAATCTTGGCATGAAACTTTAATGACAACCATGACAATAATATAGAGACATATGTTACTAACTGGATGTGGTATAGTTGTAATCATCGTGTGACATAAGGAAGGAAACAAAATCATGATCTTGTGAACCATGGAGCATCATTGTTAAAAGATGATTGGCCCTTGACAAATTGAAGAAGGACCAAAATCCTTACGAAGAAGTGAAGGACAAAATGCTTTGGAATAAAGTAGTTTCTGGTGATCATGGAAGACAAGGGTACATGGTCTTTGTCTATGAGGCATGTATAATTGTTATATGCATGTTGAGCTTATGATAGATAATGGGTCTGCATATTAGATATTGAGATGAAATGCATTAGGTTTTTGCAACATATTGTGCATAACAAGAATCTAGGGTTTGTGGATTTTACTTTTTAAAGTTTCTTTTTGGTATTTAGGGTTCGTAAACCATAGATGTGAATTGAATTGGAAAGCCATAGAAAAAGGTGAAAACCTTACCCTAATTGGTTGTTCCCTCTTAGGAAACCTTAGCACTGGAGAAATAATACCTAGGGTTTGCAGATTCAATTTTTGAAAGAGATAATCTAAGGGTATATGGTAAAACCTTACCAAGGGTTGAAATAGGTAAAACCTAGGATTTGAAATTAAGACCCTAGGGTTGATGTTTCTGCTAAAAATAAAAACCCTAATAAGATTTAGATTAATAAATATATGGTTTGTATTAGAACCCTTGAAGTACACCCTTTGAGAAACCATGGAAACCCTAGATTGACAGTATTTCCATCCTTCTCTTGTCTTTGTATATTTTTCTTGGTTGTACTTGTTAGTGAAAATTGCAAGTACATAATAAAGGAATAAAGATGAGAAGGACATAAGATTAAAGCAAAGCAAGACTCATGCTTGATGATGACTCCTTGATGATGATGAGCATGATGGAAAGAGGGAACTATAAGGACCTTGATGAACATAATGTTGAAGCTTCCAACTAATGAGCTCATTCCAAAACACATTGATGATTGAAAGATGACGCATAACCTTGTTGCAATAGGAAGATAAAAAAAATGCAAAAGGAATGATGACTTCAAAGGGAGTAAGACAAATTTCTAAAGCGTGTAAAGAAGATGGAAGGAGAGTTTGTTTGATGATATTGATCAACATTAGATGTGGACTCTTGAATAAAGAGAAAGAGTTGATAAAGACAACTCCATGGAAGAAGGATTGGAACCTGTTCATGCAGAAACACTTGACATCATGTCACTGAGAAAGGATCACAAATATCCTCCACGGGAACAAAGTTATGAAGAGATTCTTCAATATATAAAACAAGAATCATGATGACGTGTTTATTTGCACCCCTCTGAACTATATAAATAGAGGGAAGATGGAGCTCATTTCAACACGCACACTTGGGTGTTTTTGGTCTGAAATATCGTAATTAGGGAAGAGAATATATGGAGAGCTGAAATTTGTAAAACAATATATCATCTTGTGCTAGAACTTGTGGAACATCTATCTTGGTTCATCTATTATAGTTGGTCTTTTGCTAATGAATTTGTTGGAGGGAAGGAAGGTTTGACTTGGCATCTAGAGATGGAAATTTTTGGTTATTGTTCTTGGATATCTCATTTTATCTGATTCTATAAGAAGAGAATTTAGGGGTTTTCCCCTTGGAGGGGGTTTTTCCTTGGCTTGGAGACTATATCTTGTGTTCTCTTGTTTTTTGTGATCTCAATGTTTTATGGTAATTGCTTGATGAAGAAATAAACATAATAATAAAAATGCTAACAATATCACAAGTAATTATCATTTAATAGAAATCTAATGATAAAATTAAAAACCTCCTCATTTCCAACAAATCAAAGTGGAGAAGAAACAATAGACATGCAAATTGACTTACATGAATATGAGTTAACAAACAATCCTAAGAATAGTTCTTCGAAAGTGACAATTAATACAAGGTGAAAATTCCCAAACTACATGATAAATATAACTATGAGCACCCCAACTCAAACAACTATTACTAACACTAATGGAATGATCTCTCCCACATTTGTGATTACACCACTTGCCACTTGAAGTGGGACCATAACACAAAAAATATTGGATTTGGATCAATTAGAACCCATTGAGGAAATATTAGTTCCATTGGGAGACAATTTATTTAGCAATGAAAAGAAATCAATAATGAGAAGAAGATCCAAAAAGAGAAGTGTGGGATTTAATGAAGAAGATTTTGTCAAACAACATTTGGTTTCAAATGCAATAAGTCAGTCACATAACAAAGTAGCACAAGAAACATCATCTACATTAGGCGCATTTTCTAATGCCAATGATTGATCAATCGATGAGTTATTCAATGAGCTACATAAACAAAAGTATCTAGTTACATCATTCGAGAAGAGATTAAGTGATAAAAAAAATTAGCAATAGAAGAAGAGCGCTAGAGTCATGTTAATCAACTCAGAAAAATTTATGGTAAATTGGAAAACAAAAGATCAACATAAACAAGAAGTGGAAAGATTAAAGCAAGAATGTTTAAAGGAAATAGAATCCAAAGGTAAACAAATTGAAATTAAATTTGAAGATGCTTCTAATTCTTTTCAAGAATAGATCATTTCCTTTCATAATCAAACGCAGTAGTTGTAGATAGAACGTAAATATGTAGAAGTTATCAAAACAAAAGCACAAACTATTATTCACATTTAAAAGATAATAAAGAGTAACTCTTTAAGAAGTTAAATGATTTACAATAATTTTGTTATGAGCTAGTGAAATATAATAGAGTGAAATTTCAATTGGATGATCATAAAAGTGCTTAAATCATGCTCTTGGACGAAAAAGAACAACCAGAGAATATCATTAAAATTTCTACTAATAATTGGGTTGTTATTGGTTCAAACATTAATGACTCGAATGAAAAGGCCACTCAATGGTGTTCTACTCTCTTGGATTTTTCTTTAAATATCCTAGTGGACTACAACATGCCATATGTTGGACCTATAAAATAATTTCTACTATGTCTACTTTTCATACAAAATATGGTGCAGTAAAAAAAATCCAACAAAGAAAATATATCACAAATCAACTCATGGGACAATGAAGCTATCAAAGATTGTGTGACTGTTTCTATGAATGTACAAATTTAATTTCTATTTTCTTTTTAAAATGTAGAAAAGAAATCTAAAATTGAAAGAAGAATTTGTCGATGTGAAATGGGTTTGGATAACTTAAATCCACCTCTAATTTCACATTTGACAAATTTATTTGGTCAATGGGAGACCTATTTTAACCAAAATGAACTTGAATCCCCTCCTATTGGAACTAATTAACAACATATGTCCCTTTCGTGATAGATGAAGTGGAGGGGTATAATTGGATGGAGAAACTAGACAAGAGACTTTATAAGGAAAATATTTTGATGTAATGGGGAATAGAAAATCTGAAAATTATACCTGTATGTTGCCATGAAGTTTGAAGAAATGATTGAAGACCTATGGCTAGAAGCCTTAATATGAAACTTGTATATTTACATTGAGTTTTAATTGAAGATAAATGTAGACATATTTTGAAGCAGTTTTCATTAGTTGAATAATGAATGACATTCTTGCAGTTTTCATTTGTTGTTCTTCCATGTATTTCATGTATAATTCTTTTTCGTAGAATTTTAGATGCTTTAATTAATGTGATACTAGATACAAGTACACATGATTAAATATTTTAGATGACTACTTATATGAAAAATAAGGATATATGTGTTAGTACTAAAACATATTATTGATTAAATGAACTATTTATTTTTGTTCAATAATGGAATATTAAATCTCATGTATGATGCCAATGAAATTTTGTCTTGGTAATGATAGTTAATTATATCTAATATTTATTAGATAGTATATATATTACGTTTAGTTAGATCTTAGTTATATTGGAATTAATTAGTCCAAATTGAATTGATATTAAATCGACTGCAACTTTCTTAGTGGTAAACGGGTCCACATACTAGTGGAAATTGCTACTCCAAATGAGAGCAAGTCTAATTGGGACTGCCGTCAAGAAATCATTCCTTGTTTCTGGTGGAGGAATTTTTCTGACCATCAACAATTATTAGTCAATAAATGTTTAACTAAGTTGTGTGGGTGCTTCTTAATGTTGATGGTAGGGTGTTGGAACTTGTTAATTTGTATTCACTCAGTGACGTTGAAGATAGGGCTAAGTAGTGTGATTGACTAGCCCAATTCCTCACAACATAAGCTAGAAATTGTGTATAGACTAATGTGAAATTTTAGCATGAAAAATACAGGATTAAGCTTCTTCACATAACACAACAAGAGTTTCTAACCAAGAATGGCCTCAAGGCCAACCTTGTCCTTTAAAACCCTCACAAGTATCAAGTAACTAACTCATCAAGACTATGGTTCACCTGGTTAAAACTTAGGGCTATTATCAAAATCATTATGAATCAATCGGAAAGAGTTATCATGTATAAATATAACACTTTCTTATTTGACTATGATGGTGGTAGGATGGTGAAAGTTGTGGAGAGGTCACTCTCTTTGACCACCACCCCATCATTTTTTTATATTTTCTAAGTAACAACCAAATGAAGATGCCTATATATTGTTACATGCTTAATGTTTCATATCTTTGACACCTAGTTTGCATCCAAAATGTTTTATATATTCAAAAATTCATACCATGTTCGTAGGGGAAGGATAATAGGTTTTTTTTTCATGTATTCAATTTTCCCCAATGTGGGTCTACCCAAAAGTATGTAGAGTGGGTACTCATTGGATGCAGAATTTAATTCTACATGGAACAAGTGCCTACACTTGACATTTGAGTAAACCTATAAGAAGACAAACCAAAAATACATTTAAAAAAAAAAAAACAAAAAAACAAAAAAAAACAAAAAACAAAAAACAAAAAAAAAACAACAACAACAACAACAACAACAACAATTTTCTTTCTTTTCCTTTAAAAACTCATAACTCTTATTTTATTATTTTAACTATTTTTATTATTTTCCTTAGGAGGCCAATTTTAGACCTTGAAATTCCTCGTATGATGCCGTCAACCAAACGATGAAATTCTTAAAAGGGTTTGGATGACATCGTGTAGTTATGTGGCTTTCATGCCATAAGCATTCAAGGAGGAGGTTGAAGAAATTAGGTTGTAGATTTGCAATTGCTCATGAAGTTTTAATCAAAATCATAAGATACAAATCTACACTACTGTTATGCGAACATTATTTCACAATTTAGAATAAAAATTTAAGACATGCAAGAAGGAATAACACACATG
Source organism: Pinus taeda (assembly GCA_000404065.3). Taxonomy (NCBI): domain Eukaryota; kingdom Viridiplantae; phylum Streptophyta; class Pinopsida; order Pinales; family Pinaceae; genus Pinus; species Pinus taeda. The sequence continues at coordinate 17,827 of APFE030529406.1, forward strand.
CAACACACATTTTTATCTCAAGAAAGCAATCTTCTAAAAACCCCAATGCCTCTTGAATTATTCAAATGAAATAGAGATGTACTACAATTGCTTTTCTCAACTGAGCTCACCCTGCAAGTGCACAACCTATCTCTCTGCTCACTAAAGGCCTCTGACCTAGACTTAGTCAAATTTTGCCTCGGCTTGAGCTCCTATTTCCTTATGTTTTTCCTTGAGGAATTAGCCCCAATTATTCAGGAAATTTCCTCAGCTGAATTGCACAATTCCTTTACGTTGATCATTTGACTACATGCAACACCTGTACACTCAAGACTTGTCTACAACTGATGTTACATTACCTTCGAATCTCCACCTCAACTGGGTAAGGTGAATTTTGTGCTTGCAATTTGGGTTGATTTACCAGTTAAGTTGATGTTCATTGAGTTTGACTGAAGTCCCACTACTAAATTGCCTTCCACTTGTTCCTCCAAAAGTTGGAACTAGTTTAACTAAAAACAACTTGAGATAACTGACTTTTATTGCTACAAATTAGCAGTCACACATGTATAACTAAACCCTAACTCCTCCAACTCAAATTTACTGAGTAAAATGGGTGACACAAGCCATGTCATACAAGTTAACATCATCCAAGTTGTATGTTGATGTGGAAACTTGAATTTTCTCAATTTAATCAAGGAAAAATCAAATTGAGAATTTCTTGCTGCATTTTTTAACGCTTCCTCTCATCCAGAAAGGGACTATCAACTACCCCTATACTACACCTATGGAACTCGAACTTCCCTCTTGACAAAGCCTTTGTCAAAATCTCAGCATCTCATTCCTCTGTCAGAATGTACTGCAATAACATTATCTGCCTCTACACACAATCCCGTAAATGGTGATATTGGATATCTATATGCTTGGATCGATCATGAAAAAAATTATTTTTAGAGAGCTTTATTGCAACTCTGATTATCACAGTAGATCACAGTTGGATCCGTCATCTGACCAAACAAATCAATAAGTATCTTTCTCATCTAGATCACCTCACATGATGCTTGACTGGCAACCATGTATTTTGCTTCTACTGACCTGAGTTCCATAGATCTTTGCTTCCTCTTTTACCAGAAAACAACTGTGAACCCAACACTGAAAATTCCACCTGATGTACTCTTTCGGTCTGATGTAATCCCCTCCTAATCTGCATTTGTGAAGCCACATAGTTTCACTCCCCCTGTCTATTTGTACCATAGTTAAAATTGGGTAGTGCCTCTAAGGTATCGTAGAACATGCTTAGATTCCCTCCAAAATAATTTGGTTGGCCTAACCATAGCTTGCTCAGTTGGTTGAATACATATCACATATCTGGTCATGTGTTCACAAGATATATTAGTGAACCCACCAACTTTTGGTAAACAGTAGCATCCACTTGCTCACCCGAAGTCGCAACCTCTTTCCTCCAGTTGGTCACTATAGGTGTCTCCATGGGTTTGCAACTATCCAAGTGGAACCTATGAAGTATCTCTTTGGCATACTTTCCCTCAAAGACAAAAAATTCCCCATCACCTTGCCATACTTCCAATCTGAGGAAGTAGTGCATGAGACCCATGTCCTTCATTTCAAACTCTCTTGCAAGGTCCCCCTTGCAAGATCTGATGAACTACCCATCACCAGTTAAATCAAATCATCAACATATAAGACAATACTCAATAGATTACCTTCTACCAAGATATGATAGAGGTTTGCATCTGCTTCACTTTTGGTGAAGCCCAAACTGGTGAGATAGTTATCGATCCTGGTGTACCATGCACGAGGTGCTTGTTTGAGATCGTACAATGTTATCTTGAGTCTGCACACATGAGGCTCCTGATCAAAATTCTTGAATCCTTCTGGTTGCTCGATATACACCTCCTCCTCAATAAATCCATTAAGGAATGTTGTTTTCACATCCATTTAGTGGATATTCCACCCCATCTATGCAGCCATAGCAAGAATTTGCCTAATGGATGAGTACCTTGCTACAGGATAAAAAGTCTCCTCATAGTCAATCCCCTCAACTTGAGATTACCCCTTGGCCACAAATCTAGCCCTGTACTTTTCTATGCTTATGTCTACTTCATGCTTCACCTTGAAGATCCATCTCGAAACCACAAATAATTTATTTGTTGGTCTTGAGACCACTTCTTAAACACTGTTCTTTACAATGGATTCGTATTCCTACACCATTGCATCAACCCATATTAGTTGCTCTAATTCTTCCTCAAATGAGGATGGTTTACTCTCTACAAACTCTTTGATTAGATCCATGTATCCAGTGTACTAATCTGGTGACCTTCTTTTCCTACGTTTATCTGAAGGAGCACCCACATTCGCCCTCACATCCTGCACAAGTATCTTAGCTTCCTTGGTCCTTTTCCTGCTTTCACTAGATGGTTGTTTTTGAGTGGTTGTCTCCACTCTCTGCTCCTCAATTTGTGGCTACTCCACAACTTCCCGAGGTTCCTCCTTTGGTGCTAAAAGATCCTCTTCTGGTGGGAATTTGAAGCTCCCTATCAAGAGACCACTGCATCACTTTGTCTTCATGAAATTTTACATCCCTTCGCACAATTGTCATTCAGAGGGATGAAAAGTACACACCGTAGTTGTGAGGATCCTGAAGTGCGACACATCCAACTTTCTCCCCGAAAAAGCCTCCTCAGTGTAATCATGCCAAGAATCTGATGAGGACTCTAGTTCTATAAATAGACTCTTGTGTTGCATTCCTTAGCCCACAAATGTAGAGGTAGGATTTGGTCATGCAACATTGCCCTCGTTGCACCAACAATGATATGGTTCTTCCTCTCAACCACCCCATTCTGTTATGGGTTGTGGGGTGATGTCAACTCTCTTATAATTCCTTCTTTTGCACAAAAAAAAAAATAAATTCATTCGACACGTACCAACCTCCATTATCACTCCTGAGAGCCTTCACCTTCTTGCCCATTTCTTTTTCAACCAGTGCCTTGAATTTTACAAACCTAGAGAATGTCTCATCCTTCTTCCACATGAAGAATATGAAGCACTTTCATAGGAAGTCATCAATAAAAATGAAAAAATATTTGTGTCTGGCAGTGGAAGTTGTCAAGAAAGGTCCACAAACATCATAGTGGATCCTTTCAAGGACTGCATGTTCTTTGTTTTACCGATCATGGAATGTGGATTTTTTGTTCTTCCCCAAAATACATCCTTTCCATACATCATACTACTCAAGTACTCCTTTGGGGAGGCTTGTGGTTATCTTTTGCGTGATATTCAAAGTGCCATGATGCAAATGGCCAAGTCTTCTATGCCAAAGTTCACTGACATCACATCTTTGCACCTTCTCCACCTTTGTGCTCAATGGAGCATAATTCTCCACATCTAGCTTGTAGAGGTTCTTCACACAAACCCTAATCTGCCTTACCTATCCGGTGGATATGTGTCTCAAGAATGCCTTTCTTTTCTAAAGATCACATCATAACCATGGTCTTCTGAAACTGCAACAAAGATGAGATTTTTCTTTAGGCGCGGAACGAACATGGCATCCTTGAGATTGAGGGGGGAGCTTGACTCCCTCTAAAAGGTGACTGTACCAACATCATTCACTCTATATCTTCTGTCATCCCCCATCTCGATGTGCATCTGCACATATTTCTCCTCCAGGTCACTAGAAAAATATCTATTTCCCGTCATATGGAACGATGCACTTGAGTCCAAGTACCGCAAGCTCCCCATCACTATGTTGGCCATGCATGAAATGAGGGTAAATTCAAGCTCGATCTGTAAATCCAAAGCTTCACCTACTTCTCCTCCTGAGGTCTTCTTGATTTCCTTGTTGTGTGGACACTTCATGGCATAGTGCCTGAATTCATGACATTAGAAGCATTTAATTTTTGACAAATCTTTCTTCTTTCCCCATTGAATGGATTTTGGTTTTGATTAGGATTTCTTCCCTTTTCCCTTCTTTTCTTTTCCATCCAATGAAAAATTTTCTTCATCCTCACCCTTGAATGAAGTCTCATCTCTGGTATTCCTCCTTATTTCGTCCTATACTGAGTCAGACCATAAGCGCTCCCAACTTGGTATTTTATTTCTCCCATTCATTGAATATTGATAGCTATGCCAACTCTTGGGAAGGCCCAAAAGGACTAATATTATCGAGTCTTATTTAGGGACATTAACACCGACCCCGCCAAGTTCATTATGACACTATGTAAACTTGCTCAAATAATGTGGAATTGTGTCGTTCTTCTACATCTTTATACTTCAAAGTTTATCTTTGAGCGCCAACTTCTTGTGGTCACTACTATTCTCAAATAATTATGTCAATTATTTCCACATCACGAACAAAGTTTCTTTTCAGTGGAGATTCGAGACAATATGATCTCACATTCCCTCCAATATTATTCTCCTCACCTTGGCTACATCTTTCTTCTACTGAGAAAGGTTCTTGGCATCAGATGCTTGAGGTTTTGTAACATTTGTATTGATGTATTCTAGCAATCCATCATCATCCAATATTTATTCCATGTAGTCCTTCCATGCAACAAAATAAGAGGTGCCTTCCAAGGCATACTCTAGCCTTAGTCAATTGAAGGCCATCTTCTCAGCTCTCAAGAAATCCTACTACATTGTTCTTCAAATTCAAACCTATGAGAAACAACTTTGATTTCCTGCACTAATGTGAATCCAGCTCTGATACCATGTAGAAATTAGGTTGTAGATTTGCAACTGCTCATGAAGTTTTAATCAAAATCACAAGACACAGATCTACACTACTACTCTGTGGACATTATTTCACGATTTAAAACCAAAATTTCATACATGCAAGAAGGAATAACACACATGAAACAAGCATTTTTGTATGGGGAAAACAATCAACTAAAAACCCCAATTCCTCTTGCATCAATCAAATTAAATAGAGATGTATTACAATTGGTTTTCTCAACTGAGTTCACCCTTTAAGTGCACAACCTATCTCTCTGCTCACTAAAGGCCTCTAAACCAGACTTAGTCAAATTTTTCCTTGGCTTGAGATCCTATTTAATTGAATTATTCCTTGAGGAATTAACCCCTATTATTTAGGAAATTTCCTCAATTGAATTTCACAATTCCTTTAGGTTAGTCATCTGATTGCATGCAACAATTGTACACTCAAGACTAGTCTACAACTGATGTTACATTGCCTTGGAATCTCCGACTCAACTAGGTAACTCGAATTCTCTGAATGAAATAGCTATTTATGTTTGATTGATCAGTTAATTTCATGATCACTGAGTTTGACTGAAGTCCCACCACTTAATTGACCTTCCAATAGTTCCTCCAAAAGTTGGAACTAGTTTAACTGAAAACAACTTGAGATGACTGACTTTGATTGCTAAAAATTAGCAATCACACATGCAAAACAGAACTCTAACTCCTCCAACATCATCCAAGTTATCTGTTGATGTGGAAATTTGAATTTTCCAAATTTAATCAAGGCAAAATCATATTGAAAAATTCTTGTTGCATTTTTCAACAATGTCATCAACCAAATGATGAACTTTTTACAAGGGTTTGGATGGCATATTGGAGTTGCATGTCATTCATGCCATAGACATTCAAGGAGGAGTTTGAAGAGGAATCTTGTCATCTCCAACTTACTCACTATGATCACACCCTTCAATAATGAGTTGCCAAATTAAGACAATTATTTAAGGTTGATAAGATTCAATAGACTCAATATTCCCAAATTAGGTCTCATTTCCATTAGCATAAGACTACATATTATCCCATAAAGGCCTTCTTCAAATGACTTAATATCAAGGAAGTTTCTAAGAAAATTAGCATTTTGAAGATAGAGTTAGGCATAGTTACTAATCAAGAGACAATTGAGTGGGAATTTATTATGCATTATCTCACTCTTTTTCAATTGAAGGCAACTCTAATGCATTCTAACCATGCAAAGTTGCATTTACCAATTCCTTCTTATTGGGAAGTGTCTCTTGAGAAAGAAAATTTTTCTTACTAGGACTTGACCCTCATATAGGTGATGGAAGTGCTAATGGAAATGTTCAATGAAAAATATATTGGGTTATACAAATACCATGTGATATTTTCAAAGCCACAAGGGTCATTTTGGGCTTGTCTTTCTAAGGTTGTACAATGTTGTTGTATGGAAAAAGTCTCTTGCACTTCTCATCAACAAAAGTTTCACCAAAATTATCCCTAAAGTGAGGTACATTGAACTATTTACTAATTAACAAATTATTACTTTACTATTGACGGTGTTGGACCCGCCAACATTCAAGGGATCTCTCCGATATGAAGTCCCAACTAGAACTCACATTGTTTGGAGTAGGAGTCCCAACAGTGGGTGGCAATGTTATGCCTTGATTGCGAAAGCACACAGAGTGAAGTATACTAACTTTGGGTAAGAGCAAGTATGTGACCCTACAGAAAGCCAAGTACAATGCATGAAGGTTCCAACACACGAAGAGAAAAGGAAATGTGCCCCTTGGAAGCCTGTAATAGTACACATCTTGAAAGGAACACACGAGCATAATGACATCACAAGATAAGATGTGGAATAGTCCACAAGTTAAAGTGATGAATTAATGCAACAACAGGCATTCAACAAGATTCATATGAATGTAAATGAAATAGTTCATAAGCATAAGCATAAGTGAAATAACATACAATGCAAATACAACCAAAACAGTCCTACTATATTCACAACATATGCATGAAAGTGTGTCAGATCTGATTTAATTATAAGTGAAAGTTTCATTCATGCATACACCATTGATGGACCACTAGCCCCAATAGTGGAACATTAAAGTCAAGAACACCTGCTCCTCCAAAGAAGTATACTCGCTTTATGCTACGGAGAAGCCAAGGCTCTTCACGATACTCCCAAGCTCCTTCTCAGCCTAAGCCTAGCCAAAATCTTGGCTCCCAAAAGCCTTTTACATGAGTTATGATGTTATATTTATAACAAGAGGGGGTGACTATTCAACTCCCCTTTGTGACCTTTGGACTACCCTCATGACTCTTCAATTTCTTTACAAAAATACCCATTACATTAGATGATGACTCTTCATATTCCAATATTGGCACTTGGAATTTCACTTACAACATAATTACAAATAATAATACATTTTACACTTTTACCCGTATAAGACAAAATAGGGTAGAGACAACTTGACAGCCTAATAAAACACAACACTATGTTGCTTGAGTTTGGGAAAACTCTAGCTCAACAACTTCCACTTGATGCTTCTCGGTGACATATTGGTGCCAAGCTTGGTACTATCTGATGATATCCCCAAACTACATGATGGTGTATGGCTGGAAGGGGACTCTAGCCTCCATGGAATCCGAGTACAATGACTTGGATCCAGTTTTAACATCCCTCTCAAGCAAGAGCAACATTGTTCTAATCTGGAGAGGACCACCAATGTAATTTTGCATGTTCTGTCTGCTCATTTCCAAATCCTCCTTTGTGTTAATATATCTTAGCTACTCCAAGTACTCTTCAATATCCTACCGGACCTAGTGTCTGCGTTTGGCTTCGGTGAGCGATACAACTGATGGGATCCTGTGTGTTTTCACCATGAAATCCAAACTATTGTATAACCATACATATGAGGCCTGAATACTTCCCATGAATGAGGTGAGTTTCTTGTTGTTTTGAATCAACATTTGAACTTTTTCTTTCTCCAGCTCTGCCTGCGGCTTCATCTTCTTTACCAAAGTAAGCGGTGCCAATTTATATCACATTGTCTATTCCTGCACGCCAACAATGGAAATTTCTACATTCCTTTGGACAAAGTCTCTACTCTGCTACTACAAACCATGCAAGTGAACAACTGCCTTGTGTATGGTTATGAGATCCTCATAAAGGTCCTGCATGGTCTCTCCAAGTGTTGATACTTCACCAAGTATCAATGCTCTCATTTCATCCAAGTAGACCTATGCGAAGACTGTGTTTTGTGCTACTACGCAGAGTTGTTCTGCCTCTTTCCAAGCAGCCTGTAAGTCCTGTGTCAATTGCTTATTCGTGGCCGTCAAATACTGAGTGTTTTATCTTACTACACCTACATCAACCAATTTGTCTTCGGTAATTCCATCTTGATTCTTGATGGTGTCTGCCATTATCACCCTTTCTTTAATGAATGCAGGTGATGCATGATCATCTGAAAATTTATTTCTTTGCATTTGTACAATTCTCTCATGAAGTTCATTATATGACAGATTGTACACATCCATTACTAGATCATCATGAAGGGGAATTATGTCCCCTTCCTCACTCAGGGATAACTCTATGGCTGGAGGTGATGGAGATTGAACAATGACTTGTGGTGCACTAAGCATCAAATCAATATCTTCATCCTTTGGCTCCAGTCCCAACTCCATGTCTGCAACTTCAATTAAATATTCAGTCGACTGAGTAAGCTCCTGGTCCTGCATATGTTCTCTCTCTCCCTTTATTGTTGGTTAGTTTTATTCTTGCTCTTCAACATGTATTGGCATAATTTCTTATCCTATGGTGCCTTTCCTTTCTTCTTCTTCCTACTTCTACTTATCTTCTTATTCTTTCCTCCTCGGATCATGTTCTTCCTTCAGTTCTTGTTCTATTTTATGCACCCTTAGTTATGCTTCCTGCAAGCTCTACTTTCTCTCTTCCTCCACACTGCTTCCTATTTGCTTATGTTGCCAAAGTTTCTTGCATAAGGATTGGATCCACTTCCATCTTGTAGCTTTGTTCTCCCTCCAGACTGTTAGAAACCTTTATCTTTCCCTTATCCTATACGATATTGTTTCTTTATGTTGGTGTTGCTTCTGGAATTGTCCTCTAGATATGCCTCAAGGCTCTTTGCCGAAAGATCTTCATTAACTTGCTACCATGTTAGTGTTCATCCCTTTTCTATAAGCAATTGAGTGTCCGCATACACTAGAAATTCTACTAATGTTTTCTCAACTGCTTCCATAGTACTGCCTTCAGTGGTCTCTTTTGAATAAACTCTCCTTGGTGCCATGGTAATAATGACTACTATATAGAAATTATTCACAAGTGTGGTACCTGTGGAGACAAAAGGACACTCATGGAAAGCAAATATTAGCTTCAACAAAATCAACCTTCAAAGCACGATCAAGCAACAAACTGGGAAACTGGAGAGAAGGATTGTGAAATTTTTATCAACAAGGGAGACTCGTTGACTGAGGGAACTGCGTACTGCACAGTCCCAATAGCCAAGGATGAAGCCTGAGGCTTGAGACTACGCAATGTGTAGTCCTAGCCTGGGTAGAGACAGTGAGAGACTGTGCATTGCGTAGTCTCGGTGGCCAAGGTGACTGGCTGACTCTCGGAACTATGTAGTGTGCAAATGGAGCCAACCTGTACTATGCATTGCGTAGTTCTAGAGGCCAATCTTGTGGCTTGAACCTTAGGATTGCATAGTGCCTAGTTGGGAAAGACAAGGTTTGGCCAAGGAAAGTGTGGATCTTCCCGATGGAAGTGAAAAAGACGAGAAAAAATGAATGATGATGTGAGATTGAGTGGAAAAATGACTAAGTAAGAGCGAATCAATGCAAATCCAGTGCAAAAACTAAACAAACAAAAGGAAAATCAAGTATGTGAGGAGAGTCGTCGCAATGGCAACCATCAGAGAAAAAGCAGGAAAATTGATGCAACACTTGTGAAAGGCAAACAAAAACTTAAAACAACACATCTACAAGTTAAAATAAGTTGAAACACCAACAACCATGGTGAGAAATAAGTAAAACAACACTCACACAAGCAAAACGACAAAAAGCAATAGAAAAGCGACAAAAGATGACAAAAGAAAAACTCACCCGGAAAAGTGAAGACAACCCCACTGAAGGTTCCTTGATCTCCTCGAGAATGCTAGATCTCCAAGATCAAATGTGAAAATGAGCTCTGGAGGTGTCGATTAACTAGATTTGAGCAAATGAGGGTTTATGATGTGTGTGCCTAAAATCAAGGAAAAATGACACTTGGTGGAAACTTCTAAAAATAGAAATGTGCCACCTTCGGGAAACTAATAATGGACCCCTACTTCATAGGGATTCTTTTTTCCCTTTATTTTTATTTCTTTTCCGGGGAAACTTTCCATGCACGCTATTGGGAAAGATTGCACAATTCTGGGGAACTGGGCAACTGTCTGGCTCAGTGCACTGAGTAGTTTATGAGATGAGTGAGGGATTGCATAGTTTCTAGGCTCAATTTTGGGATTCCTTCCATGAATACACAATTTCTGAGCTCAAGGATGAATTCCAGTGAGAACTACACAATTCCCATCATCAAGGATGCTTCCCCTCAAGGATTGCGTAGTTTCTGGAGGCAAGCCCAAAACTTTCCAAGTCAGGAGATCATTTTGTGAGTTAGAAAGATTAGATAGGTATGAAAACAAGAAAGCATAATAAAAAATGAAAAGAGAAGTTTTAGTCAAAGCATGAATGCCTAGATTAGTGCAAGATGAACTCATGTGGATAGGAAGGAAGACTCCAAAATCAAAGCATAGGAAAAATTGTGGAGGCTAGTTGTAGCTGCTACAACATTTAATTAATGTTTCATATAATATTTTTTCCAAGGCTCCTATCTTTCATTTTGTTGCATCCTACTTTATAATCTTCAACTAGAGGAAACATGTTTCATTCGGGTCTATTTTATCCTTAATAATGTAGTTGTATAAGAGGGTGTGGATTGGCCCAAGAGTCTAGGTTGAATGCCATAGTCATCAAGTTGAATTTTGATAAAGCCTACAATTGGGAGGAATGGACATTTGTTCTTTCCACAGTCAAGGCTATACACTTTGATCAATTTTTGTATCGAGGTGATGAAAGCCTTTTCACAGACACTTCATCCCACATATCTAGTAATCTAAGAAAATAATAGGAGTTAGATCATTTTATTAGATTAGGAAAGGCTACCCCCTATCTCCAACCATGTTGCAAACATCATAGAAACCTTGTAGTCACCTCCTACATCATCAAAATTTTGAAGGTTTTAACAAAGGTATTCCTTCCCTTGGGCTCAACATTATTCAAATGGTCTCAATGGTCAATTTTCTTATGACTCTTTTCTCACTACATTGGAAGGCAAAGTGTTAGTAAATGATACTATGAGCTATATTTATATTTTTGATGGGGCATTGGGTTTTAATCTTCAAATATCCACAAATAGTGAGATAATTCACATTAATGGCTTGCTCAACAATGGTGGGACCAGATTCAACCTAAGAAATCTTTTGAGTTTTTAGGGATATTGTTTTCCTCGCGAGCTTTATCAAAATTCCTTTGGGACATAGTGTTATTATGTATAGTTAGAAAAGTAGACAAATGGATTTATTGATCTTTATCGTTAGTGGTGATATTTCATATTTATTCTAAGATTCTAGCATTCACTCATGTCTATTATTTTTTTTCTTTGGTTCCTTCTAATGTGACCTATCAATGACAAGAGAATCTCCTTTATGACTTTTTGTATGTTAGCTTGTGGAGAAAGAATCGTTTCCGTCGAGTCAACTAGGGGATTTGTTGTAGTGCAAAGGAATGGAATGGTTCGTGATTATTGAGTCATCTTGTTAAGCCTAGACCATATGTTCCATTTGGGAAATCAAAGTCATGGAAGGTCAAGACAACTTAAAAATTCCCTTGTGCAATTGTATCTGAGAGGGCCTTGTTCTATAAAAAGTGTTAGAACAATCTCAAGTTCCTAGTTTATTTGTTGATGTCTCTCACCAAGGTCCATATTCAAGGCACTTTTGTGGTGTGGAGCATTTATAATGCATGGTGTGTCATCAAGCATCACTTAGTTTGGGAAGGTGGTTCACTTCACATAGGCCTACCTTTCGACAAATACCATACTTGATGGTTGACATTAATATTATATGAACATAAAATTTGGTAGAGAGTTTATGGTTCTATGCCAAAATACTCTTCAAGAGTTCTAGTTGTGAGCCTCCTTCATAACAAAACCCAAAGTTTGAAAATATGGGTGACTCTAAAGCATAATTTTGACTCTCTAGGTTCAACAATCCCATTCTTAGATTTTGAGTGGTCCCATTAATTAATTATTGATGAATCGTTTCTTAAGTTAAGTATACATATTTTGGTGGCATGGTTGAGAAACTAGAAGTAGAACTACTCTAAAAGCTTCATGAAGTACAATTCAACATATGAGTATTAGTGACTCAAAACTAACCAAGTGCTAGATGAAAATTTGAACAAGATTGGAGACTCGCCTTTAAGAAATCTACTTGGTTGTGTGGATCCACTTAGTGGGGCAACCCTTTATTAAACCTAAAAAGGCTTTTTTGCTTGGTATTTGCTTCAAGTAAAATTTCACCTTAGCCAATGCCTGAAGTATTTGAGAGTTTCACAACCCAAACACACTTTCTATTGCAAAGAATAATCATTCAAAAAATTGGCTTGGTTTTGTCCCTATGCTAAATCAATATAAGGATGGTCTAAAACTTTTGTATTTAGCTTCTTCCTAGGTATATGTAGAATTTTTCTCTCCTTTGTGATAAGATCCCCTAGGAAGTACAATTCCAAGTTATATGAAAAAAACTAGAATGAATGTGTTTTTAAAACTACTCATTTGGATAGATTCACCTAGCACCATGGACAATTGATATAAGCAAACTCATGCTTCCAGGTATTGGTCTAAGCTGGTAAGGTGGATATGAAGCATGTGCATCTCCAAATACTCATGACGTTATGGAGTTGGCCTCATGTACAATGAATTGGCTTCCCATAAAGGTCCATTCTCCTCTTAGACCAACTTGTTCACATCATCATGGAAATAGGTCATGCCATAGAACATGTTGCATTTGAGAACACAAGGAATTCTAGAGACAAAGTCATGAGCACCACAATTGCCTACCTCCTTCTAAGATAGAATGACAAGTTTCCCATGCATTACAAGGCTAACATGAGAAAGTATATCTACACTATATAATTTTTATATAAAATAAATATAATTACATAATATTTGTGAATACATCCCTCATTCCATATGTTATCTCTCAGTGCATGAGACACATGGAGATTCAATATCTGTTATGAGACTAGCTCACAAAAATATAGAAAAGATAAATGAACGCCTTAGAAATAAGCCTCTTCGAGGGGGAAACCTCCTTTACATTACACAAATGAACAATTCTTGGATGATTCAAATGTCAAAACCTCATTTCTATATATAGGAGTCTAAGGAGTCACAATATAACCCAGCCGACCTAACAATAATAATATAAAGCCACAAAAATAACAATAGAGGGATTCTATGGGGCACAATAATACCAATATGGGGATAATAGGGGCACAACAATATTAATAAGGGATGCAACTACAATATTAATTGGGTAATCACTAGTATTATAGGGACCCAACATGCCCCTCTCCTTCAAAAAAGTGTTGTCCTCAATGCTTGAGTAGTTCTGGATTCTTTTGTATAAAATTCTCATCCTCCCATGTGGAATCTTCAGCGGATAAGTTCTTCCACTTGATAAGATAATCTGAAATTGATCGATTTCGTAGCTATCGAGTTCTTGTTTCTATGACTGCTTC